>NJRP01000133.1:396202-418228 GCA_003063835.1 Aphaenogaster floridana | reverse complement strand
TCTCTCTCTCTCTCTCTCTCTCTCTCTCTCTCTCTCTCTCTCTCTCTCTCTCTCTCTCAGTCTCGCGAATAACAGCACGTTGAATTGCGCGAGTTGCGCAACAGGAAGGCGAACGTTTAAGCTAATGACCTTTAATGCAAACCTCCATTGTGCACGAAGAGTCTGCAATGAGGGTTAACGCACAAAATGTGCTCAGAAAACAAAAAGAAAGAGAGAAATTATGAAGGGAACTTGAGAGAATAAAGAGAGAAAGAATAGGCATATATGTATCTATAGTTCTTTGCAAATATCGTCTTCCAATTTGGCACAAACGTAAAAACTTTCTTCTAAATTTTTAATCAATAATTTCCTATCAGTAGTATTTCAATTGCTGTTATATTATTGCAACACACATAATGTCGATGTATTAACGTAAAAATAGCCAAGGTATGATTTTACTTTGGCTTTCGAACGTAAAAATTTTTTAATTCGATAACAATAAAAATTTCAAAATCCAATCGAAGTTTATCAGAGGCTGATAGGGACGCACGAACATTTCTCGCAGTCACCGATTTCTTGTTTAACGAAATTATTGTACGGCCCGACTTGAACTGCTTGAAACGCGAGAGGCCAAACTTTTGTTCACCATTTCGTACTGGCTTTGAATTTAATCAGCATTAGCAGCGAGAAACAGGAAGATTTCGTTACGTGGGAACAACTACCTCAAAATGGCGTGATTGTTCTTGTGCTAGCTTGACCACGGAGGGTTAATGGGTTTCACATTACTGCGGACGTGGCAAAAAAACCTTGCTAATAGCTGCAGTCTAACAATTGGCAATTAACATTTAGGTAATCACGTAGAACTAAACTGAAAAAATAGGAGTATGAAAACTATCAATTAATATTATACAATAATAATGAAGAATTCCTCTTGCGAAAGACCATTTCGATGAGATATCTACAATTCTACATCATTAACGTTCTATATATCAATATGAATCTATTTTGCGTTAGCTTATAATTTTGATATATATACTAAAGTTTTTATCTCGGAAATGGCAAAAAATCACGACAAAGGAAGGTACACAATAAATATCATTTTCTATTAATTCGAGCTGATCGGAATCGGTGGCAGTTCATTAAAAATCAATGTCCATCGAACCAACGCCGACGGGCGAGACGACGCGGGCAGATCCGCGAAGCACGAGAGGATGGTCGCGGAAGAAAGGTCTCGCTTTTCATCTCTTCCAGAGCGACCGAATTACGAGAAAAGCTTTTCGACGTCGTTCTTACAAGAGCGGTCCTTTTAATTAATCTCTGCCCCCTCGAACACGAGTATCATTCAGAGCTCTAGCGCCACTCAGCATAGACCAACGAGGGTTCCGCGCAATCCTCGAGAAATTACGCAGTCCATCCTTTGAGAGGTAGATTGCTCTCGTCTACAATTGTGTATAGTTTTCTTTCGCTTCCTTTGTTTTAGAAATTTACAAATTATATTATTTAAGAAAAGAACGTATATTGATAGAAATTTTATAGACATAAGTTATAAGATTCTTTATAAAGAAGCATTGTCGTCAATTAATTCAACCGAATTATTTTAAAGATTGAGCATATACATCAAAATTCAGATAGTTATCTTAATCTTTGCATTAAATAACTTTATCTGGAAAAAATAGAACTACAACTCTCTCTCTCTCTCTCTCTCGAAAGAGCTTATAAACAGATTACATCTCGCACAGCGTGGCCTTGTCAGAAAAAGCGTAGTTCGCGAATGTTTGCTAACGGAACGATCTCTTATCAGAGTCTACTAGGCTGAGATAATGAGGGCGATGTAATGCGTTCAGCAGCGAAATATAACGCTCGGCATAAGCGTCGGTCTCGGTGAGGCACTTCGTTCTCGAAACTTGTTTAGAAGAAGAGAGACCATACTCCCTTGTTTAAAATAACTTTACTGCAATATTGTCTAAAAAGGTCTATTCCATAACGTATAATGAGACGTTCACGTTTTAAATTATTGTTTTTAATTTACAAGTATTGCAAATTATTTATATATCATTCACCTTATGCAATTTTAATTATGCAAGAACAGAAGGTGAAAGAAGCGGACTATTGTGCGCTTGACATTTTGCCGGCTCAGTATTTTCTGCAAGCCGGCGCCGCTGACATTCGATGCATTTATCTTCGTCACTGCGGCCAAGAAACAATATTTACCGAGTCGCGAGATAAAGAGCCGCGGTTCGTGTGGCGAGCTGCAATAATAAACTATCGCGCCGATGTAACGCTTAGCGTATCGGGTCTTCGACGAAATGATAATATTCGGGTCGTTCAACCGTTTCGCGCACCTCTGGAGGGAGAAATTCACGAAGCTGCGGGAGTTACGTAAAAATAAACGATATGCGCGTGCGAGGCACGTTTTTGCAACGTTTACGTAAAAAATAGCGACGTTTTAATTATCTGGAGAATCAAAACGGATAATAGGTACGGATTTATGACGTAAAATTACATTGTCGATTTATTAAAGGTCGGCCGGGAAAAAATAACACGTTGTGAGGCAAAATACAGTGCGCCGCGTAAACGTCACTGTGTTAGCTGCGGACTTCGGATATGTGAGACATCGTGTTATTACCTTACGAACGTTGACCGCTTTTGTTGCGTACGGAGGTGGATAAAAGCGCGACGAGACGAGGTATAAACGAACGCTAGCGAACGGTCGAGTCGCGAACCACTCCTAGTTTGAGCGTCTATATAAGCCACGTGTCGAGTTACTGTTACTGCATCGTGGCACGCCACTTTCCCATTTCCAGTGCTCCTCCTGTCCGATTTATCGTTAGACACCGCCGCGAGGTCGTTCACACGGAATTCGCAATGGTCTGTCGCGATTTTCGCACGTGGACGCGCCTTCGCTCTATTCGCTGAAGGGGTTTTATGTATTTTTGCAAATTTCGCTACTCGTATATTATTACTGTAATAATATACGAAAAACGTATATTATTGCTGCAAAACCCGCGATTGAAGCGGAACAAGAATCGAAACAACGATAGGAGCATGAAGAACATTCGAAAGATTCTTTTTTTTCCCCCTCGCTTCAACGGAGGGTCTTAACGAAGAAGTTATCGCCATGACTTCCAATTCACGACGGCAATCCCTGGGTCTTAAGCGACTCTGGGGAACGTCGCGATTGCGCATCGGTATTCAGTGCGCAAAGGTAAATCTTGCATTTTGCAATTCGCATCGTATCGTGCAACGCAGAAAAGGGTGACCCACCCTCGATACGAGGGTTACGCAAGATAGAGAGAGAGAGAGGAGAGAGCGAGGCGATTTTTGCGGGGACGCGGTTGCCATGGAAGGACTCGGAGGGTGTTTCGAGAGCTTCCAGTGGTTTACAATGGTGCCCTGGTTCCTCCAATCTCCTCTCTTTGTCTCTCTCTATCTCTCTCTCTCCACCTCCCCTTCGTGCACCCTCCTCTACCGCTGCACGGCGATACGTGCACACATGCTCGCACGAGGCGTGCGTTCTCGCGCGCGCGCGAGATCGATCTCCCTCCAGTTACCTAACGGCTCTCGTTAGGCCGGCCGGCGAAGCTGAGAGAACCGGTATTATTGAAAAACTGGAACCAGCAGCCGCTGCCGCTGGTTCGTCGGTGGAACACGCTCGAGAACGGCCACGGAGAACCTTATTGCGCAACACTCGCATAAAAGAGTGCGACGCAAAAATATCACGCCCTGCATTTGTCCATTTTTATAATGTCACGACGTAAAACGCGAAGGAATGTATATCGCGTTAAAAAGCCTTCGTCTAAATGGTAATCCAATTGCCTCCGATATTTCGATATTATCGACGATAGCAGAATATTAAGCATCAAGTGTATAAGCGAAGTTGTTCCTCAATGATAATATAATATTCACTTCTTTATTTAAGAAGATTTGTTGAGAGTATTGCTATATATTAGAGTATTACTATATCTGAGAGGCAGTTTGTTGCGGGCTATAAACGCCATGTCGAACCGTAATAAAGCGCACTATAAGCCCGACAAAAAAAAAGATCGCGATGTCTAATAAAATAGCTAGGATCGATTTTATGAATGTGCCGCAACAAAACGGTCCCGCACATAAAAAGTCGGGAAAAATAATTGCTCTTATTTCTCTTGTGCCGATAATAACGACAACTAGTAACAAATAATAGTACAGCGAGTGTAACGACTGGTCATCGAATTTGTGCCAGGAAAGCATCGCAGGGCGGTAATTAGCCGCGTCGTTAACTTCTTTAACTGTCAGGATCGTGCGCTGGCAGGTTTCCTAACGAAACTACAGGCACGGGGTGACTCTATCGAGACAAGTCATTTGGAACCCTGCAGAACCGCGTACCCTAGTTCAGAGGGGAGAGCCGACTGGCTGCTTTACCAGTTATCCTTTCTTTCTCCGTTCCCGCAAACAAGCGCCGAAATGGCAGGCAATTTGGAGGTCGGGGCCAGGTCCTAGGTCAAATTTTGTTAGGCATTACGAAACGGGGGTTGAAACTTGCATCACTTATGGAGCTTCCCTCAAGAAGGCTACTTTCTGCTACATAATAGATCCAAGACAGACGTATTTTATCGACGTGAAATATTAAAAGCTTGTCATTTATCGTATTAACATATCGAAATCACAAGTTATAAATTAAAATAATTATCTCTTTTACGATCGGTACAAATTGTAACTGTCTACGAAATTCATTTATATAATCATTAAACTCGTTAATAATGCATGTTTCATGTTGCGAGAGCTTCGTGTATATCCGCATTTGTAATATTTCAATATCAATTGAAATAACACACGTTTCACAATTGAATGAGTATGAAATAGATATATTTATATTCTACGTTTAAAAATGGTACGTTCTCTCAAAGTTCATTCTTTAGATGCAAAATTCGCGAGTAAACCGTAACAATACATAACAGCATAGTTGCGTTTTTTGAACGGAATTGCATTTTGTCTTAATTCCGAAAATGACAATTCATCTCTTTCGGTCTCATAATACTACTCTGCAATAGAAATGGATAAGGAAAACAGTCGGTTAAGCAAGAATAGCGCTAAGTAAACGTTAGCGTAAGCAAATCGTGTTGATAATCCGGATTAACTTATCCCGTGTTAATGACATTCTTTACCTTTTTCCGGATTACGGTGCTACCTGTGATGCAGGTGGATAAGTCAGTTAACCAGGGTTAAAGCTAATTGACGGTGGCGCAAGAGGACTTTGTACGACGAGTAGCAGGTCAAGGGAAAATCATAAGAGAGTAAAAGTATTCTTTAACGCCGGCGCGTATGTAGATGTACGTACGTACGTACGTACGTACGTACGTACGTACGTGCGTGCGTGCGTGCGTGCGTATGTGCGCGCGCAAAGAGACACATGCACGCTACTCGGACTGCCCGGGTATTGATTTCCCTGCGTATTTGGGGTAGGACGACAGTGTTACAGGACGGGATGCGAAAGGATTCGCCAGGGGCGTAGCTTATGCCTGATTTACACGCGTGGAAAGGACGGTCCTCTCTCGGCTAAGATTAATTTAACGAGTTCCTACGGCGAGATTAAACTTATTGTTAGTCGCTATCAATTCAACTCTCCCTCTAGCTATTTTTTATAGTTTATTAAAAACGCATTTATATTGATAATGCATATATATTGAAAGCGCATATAATTAAATATGTGATTAATATATTAATTATTACGATCCATGCTTCATCACGAAAATGATAATACCAATTTACTTTTCTACTAATCTACTAATGTCTACTACTTTACTAACTACTACTTTTTCCAAAAGTAAAGAGAGAAAGAGAAAGAGAGAGAGAGAGAGAGAATTATTCACATATCGGTCTATATTTACTTATTAATGTTAATTTACTTTTTCTCCTTCGACGCAATTAGCTTAAAAAGTAACTCCTGCTCCGATCGCTATGTTGCGTGATACGTTTCGAATGTCGTAACCGTCCACACTTCCCAAACGGTCGGTCTATTTCGCTAACAAAGCACCACGTCGTAATTCAAACGCCTCGTAAGCGAAATTCCCGACGTGTCAAAAAAGTAAGCATTCATTACTCACCTTAATATGATAGGAGTTCAGCTTGGTGCGGGGCAGACTGTTGAAAGCGCTGAAGTCCAAACGACGCGAGAAAATGCCGTTGGCGCCGCAGCTTTGTCTGCAAGCAAATAAAATAGAATTTTAGGTGGCGTTAAACAAACAGGATAATAAAAAGGATACGCTATTATTATATATTGCACGCATTCTGATATATTTACGTCTATTTTTCTCTACGGAAATCGACGTCTGGCAGAAAACGCGATTATTGATATCGAACGACATGGGTCGTCAAAGTCGTAAACGAACCCTTTAAAGGGCTTCCAACGGAAAAGTTCGTGTTCCAGTGAATTTTTCGCGATTCATAATAACTTCGGACCCTCGGCCTCTCGCTTGACAATTCTCCCTCCAAGGACGCCAGTCGTACGACCCTCATCGTGCAGGGCTCACGCTTCCTTTATGCATGTGCGACGATGAAAGCAAACACAAAATATCTCTAAGCGCGTGCGCGTGTGCGTGTGCGTGTGCGTGTGTGTGTGTGTGTGTGTGTGCAGCTTTTTATCCAACCCCATACCAATCGTCATAGAAAAAGCCAGAAGTTTCCCGAGCAGAGGGGAACGATTTACCTTCGGCGAAAGCACGCTATACACTGATTACGTCACTGGATATATGTATAGACTTTGTTAAGCAAAATATTGATTCAGTTCAAAAAATCTAAGCGCTTTCGAAACTGTTCGCCGGTTATCCGTAGACAAACGAAAACATTTTCGCGATAAATTGAAATCAATATCAGCACAAGATTAACATTTTCCATTCGTAGCTTCTCTTAATCATTCAAATTGTAATCACAAAAACAATAATAAAATGTTCATTAACAATCCGGATTTAACACTAGACCTACCGATTAAATTCTAATATTTAGATATTATAATTTTTTGAAAAAAAATGTAGAAAAATAAATTGATCAATTTAATTATTTATATATTGCAATAAAAGTCATAGAAAATCTCAAAAATGCACTGCTATAAATTAGAAACACTGTTAGAAATTTAAAAACAAACTATAAATCCGTCATTTTGATTGCTTTCGTTGTTCTAGTGTTAATTGCAGCTAATAGGTCGAGATTAACGCTCGATTACATGGGAAGATCAATCATTCTCTACAACCGTACATTTCTGGCACGTACAAGTGAGCACACCGGCTTCTTCGTTGCGTAACACTCAGCATAACACCTGTCTCTTATACACATCTAGATGTGTATAAGAGAGAGCCTCTGCTCGTATTGTGGCCGTTTTTCGCGCAGTGCTCGGCTCAGTCGCATCAATTGAAGTCGATACCGTTTCCCAGTGATGGTTTCGTTCGGTTTCAACAGCTCATAATAAATAACACCGCGTCTTCGAATGTTTTTGGCCTTTCTTCACGCGGACGGTCGTCAACATCTAAATCACCGTCTTTGAAGCGACTGAACCAATCACGGCACGTTGTTTCACTTAGAGCAGCATCTCCATAAACTTTTTGAAGCTCTCGATGCGCTTCAGCCGCCGTTTTCTTCGAATGAAATAAGAAAATCAGTTGGTTCCCGCAAATGACGATTATTCGGCTCAAAACTCGACATTTTCGCACACAAAAGAATATATTATACTGATAAAAATTCACTAATATTTCAAGGTTATGTTGTTGACAGATGTCCAACCTTACGATAATGGCGTTTTACATCTGACAATTTTAACCATAACTTATTGGTGGCGCCAACTTTTGTCAAACGGCGGAAACTTATTTGTACACCTAATATATTGCAATAAAAGTCATAGAAAATCTCAAAAATGCACTGCTATAAATTAGAAACACTGTTAGAAATTTAAAAACAAACTATAAATCCGTCATTTTGATTGCTTTCGTTGTTCTAGTGTTAATTGCAGCTAATAGGTCGAGATTAACGCTCGATTACATGGGAAGATCAATCATTCTCTACAACCGTACATTTCTGGCACGTACAAGTGAGCACACCGGCTTCTTCGTTGCGTAACACTCAGCATAACACGAATCAATGACGATCTCGGCTCGACTTGGCTTGTAGAAGAGATTCCGCTAGAGGGGCACGGCAAATTAAAACGATAAAATAGAACGACAACAGGCGCCAGTGAGGTGGCCTCTCCAGGATACTCAGCGCGAGCGGGAATTACAACGACGACCATAATGGTCGTCGGATCGAGCTGTGCAACATGGTTGCGTCACCAGGAAGACGAGCAAGCGAGCGAGCTAGCGAGCGAGCTAGCGAACGCGCGAGCGATAGGCGTCAACATAGTGGCGAACAGAGAAGTGGGGATCAGCTACGACCTTGGCCTCCACTCTAGCGAGACCGTCTCTCTATCGCCGCCTGTATTGGTTGTTTGGCAATGTCAGTCGAGGGTCACGAAAATATTGCGCACCGTCGAAGGCAGGCAATGGTTTTCTGGGAGAGGGAGGGGGAGAAACGCTCATTTACATTATGCAATGCGCTATTCGACTAGCAAGCCTGTTATCAGAGAACTGCACGTCGCCACTTTATCGCGAGCGGTTTAATCGCGCATTTTCCAATGGAATCTGGTGCAATTCTTGCGAGGATAAGTTTGGCGGAACGTAATAAATAATTCGGGCATTACATTGATTCTGCGCCTTCGAATGATAATCGTTATTCTCTCAAGTTTGGACTTCGCCAGCTTCGATTGAAGACCACTGTGTAGTTATGGCCTTGAGAGTCATACAAACGTGGGTAGAGATACTGAAAAAAAATATATTGCGCCTCTACACGAAACTATGTGTATTAAAGATAAATTTAGATTACACTGAATTACGACGAGAATATAATTCCTACGCGTCGCAAAGATTGAATAAAGATTATTTTGTTCCAAAATATAATTACGATCTGGAAAGCATATGCTACGGAAATATAAAGTTCATTCTTCGTCGTTCACGTAACGGCTGGCGCCAGACGTTATAATTCTACCGAGCGTCACAACAAAACAGCAAATAGCGTGTTTCAACTCAAGTACAGTCTATTTTTAAATATCATGCGCAATAACTGTCCACACACACATTGTATTATTTTTTTCGAATATCGTTATTCGGTTATCGCGTTTCGCATCGAGCAACGCGTTTTACAACCGCGTCGACACGGTATTTGAGCTCCTCGTTAGATCCAACGATAGAATTTACATCGGTTGGTCGTACGATGATGACTAACGCGCCATTATGTAACGTGTTGTTATGAAAACTTGGTTGCGACAGGCGAGTAGCTTCGCGCGCGGGCGCACGGAGCGTTTCGCACGAAGTAAATAGCGCTGTTTACACCGCATTACCGAGATTAGTCGACAATGTAGAGGAGAGCCGATAAAACGCGAGGAACGCGCTGCGCCGCGCCGCACCGCGCTACGGCGCCGCTCCTTTTTTGCGCCGCGTCGGCCGCGCTTGGCAACTCGCAACACACGTTGAAAATACACGTGAGTTAGCCGCGCGAGCCGCCCGCGGAAATTATTATCAACGCGTATCACGTCATCGTGCATACCATGCCGCTATCTGGAGTCGAGCCGAACAAAAAAAAATGTAAAAATTATCGGAACGCCGAAAGGCCGGATTCTTCGTTTCCGCTCGATATAGAAATTCTCATTCCTGCATATCAGTCGGCGAGCCATGGATTACGCATTCCGCGCGAACACCGAGCATACGTACGTCGAACAAAGTAATCCTTAAAAAGATACGCGTGTAGGAAGCACTCGCGGACCGGTTAACTTTCGTTTTCGACGAGGCATTCCTCGCATTCGACTGTGGGGGACGCTGACAAAAAACAAACGAAAAAAGAACGAGAGAGAGAGAGAGAGAGAGAGAGAGAAGATAGAGAAGAGAGGGAGACGGCACGGTGGAGGAACTCCGGAATAAAAATAAGAACACGATGGTATACACGTGAAAGCCATTAAGTCGGACGTAACGGTGGGGAAAAAATAGTAGCCCACAGTCCGATTTAGTGCGCACTAACCGGTTTCCCCCGTAGTTAACATGCGCGCGGGAGCGCGCGCACGCACATCCGCACGCGCTATCTGAGAATGGTGTGTGTCGCTGATGCAAGAAAGTTATTATCTAACCTTGACGCGACGCTCGCGGCCCATGCGGGCCCCCGAATTTCACGAGCACGTGTCGCACAGATATACCGGAATCCGGTCGTTATCGTTGCGCCGGCGACGGCGACGGTGACGCACAAACCGCGCAGCGACCGAGCCGGTACGTTATTTTTAGTCACGAGTGCAACCGCGCACGGGATATATACATATATATATATATATATATATATATGTGTGTGTGTATATGTATATATTTTCAGGCAATATCGACGTGCATAATGCGAGGCGCGATTAATAATGCGCTCGAGTAACGCCATTAGCCGAACCGTGAAATCGTTGTGTCCGAATCCCGTTTCGATTAACAGCGCGCGCCGAACTGTTTGCGCATACGAATCAGTTTTTGTAATGAGAGCGCTTGGCGAACGGGGGTATCAAATGTTATTGCACAGTATCAATGTTTTACGTTTGCGTCAGGATTAACCGCGAGATAATTTCTGAGAAAAAACATTAGGTAAACATTGTTAATAATAATAAGCGCGAAATACGTGGATAACGATGAATAGATTCGTACGAATCGAGCGCAACCATTTGACAGCACTATAATAAATATTGTTAATTTGTATATATCTCTCGTTAGATCCATTAATACAAAAGGACAATCGATATCGAGCAATTCGCGCCTACCTACACTCAAACGCTTCGGTATCAAGAGAACGTCCGAGCCACGGTTGAAAACATCTGGTCCAGCTTGCGGCACGTCGCGCCGCGCCGTCGAATTAATTGGCGTCGTAAAATGCGCGATTTATGCGCTGCGGCGTTCGACGACGTGGGACCTGATCTAACATTGTTACGCAAACAGCAGGCGTCATATACGGCCCGGCGCCGGACGGAGCGGATAAGTTTTCGTAACCGAACACCGACTCGATAGAGTGTATCGAGTCCGGTCGGTCGCACAGAGACGGATTACGTTTCTAGGAAGTGTTCCACACTCGACACCTTCCCCGTTCCTCCGCGCGAGAATGGAGGAGTAAAGAGGAACCCTGAGGCTCCTCCGCATCACCTCGCCACGTGTGTATCCCGCAACCTGTCTTTAATCCGCCTTCCCGCGCCGACGACTCGCCCGCGATCTATTACGTCGGCGACCGAGCCGGTTAGTCAGCGTTTCCGCGAATCGCGCCGTCGGTTCGCGGTAATATCACGTTGCGCTGATCAGAGGCAAGTGTTCCCACTTTGCTGAAAATAGCAGCGAGCGAGAGCGCGCGCGCGCGCGACTAGCGATCGCCAAACAACCGTATACCTCTGACTATTTCTTTCGCACTCGGACGCGTGTGCGCAACGCGATAACGACTATTGACGAACGACCGATCGCGCATTCGTGCACGCCGCCAGGAATCGTATGAACGGATCCTATTGCGTTGTTTGAGGAGACTCGGCGAGACACGTGGCGACGCGTGTTTTTGCACGCCCGCGAAGATATGCGCTTCGTGTTCGCGCGCACTGACGCGATTATGCAAACCCGTCACGTTTATCGCCAACCGCTCGACACGGGCCTGACCTATCTTAATACATACGATCGATATCGCTCCTGCGATTCGTTATCGCGGATTAATGGGCACGATACGCGAGCGGTGTCGATAACTGATCGGAGCCCAACGGAGCGTGAGGGATTCGCCCTTCGTCGAACGACCCGTATCCGCGAATTTTTATTTTTTCTTTCGTCTCGCTTTGACGGGAGTTGACGCCGCTGCCACAACATCGATGATATCACCGGAAACATATGTAACAATAGTTGCATCGGGGGAAACCGCGGCAGTTGCAGTGGAATATCGTGCAAGATTATTTCAGGCGACTTACGTCAGCGCACTTTATCGAGTGCCTGACCTAGGTCGCGATACCTATGAAGGGGAGAAATTTTAGCTTAGGCATGGATGGCACCAGAATCTATTTTTGGGGAGATTCGAATCTAAAATAAAGTAAAATTTTAAGGACTTAA
Source organism: Aphaenogaster floridana (assembly GCA_003063835.1). Taxonomy (NCBI): domain Eukaryota; kingdom Metazoa; phylum Arthropoda; class Insecta; order Hymenoptera; family Formicidae; genus Aphaenogaster; species Aphaenogaster floridana. The sequence continues at coordinate 406,103 of NJRP01000133.1, read as the reverse complement.
AACCTCAAAAGCTTTCTGTGATATTGGTTCTATATATTTCGAAGAAATTGTTATAAAATGTAATTTGGCATTAATAAATCTTGATGACAAATCATATTTAAAAATTTAACTAATATTATTATCAATTTATATATTTTAAATTAATTTTTAAAACAATAATTATTAATTTTAAATAATTTTTATTAATTCGGTTTTTAAATAATTATCTTTTGTTAAATACTGTATTCCTTTTTGCGAAAGAGTTAGGAACGTGTTAGTGCTTTCCTATCAGGAGCATGAATTGTATGCAAGTTCAAGGACACATAAAATTTGCGATCGAAAAACGTCGCGTAGATACGGTTTGAGTCATCGAAAAATTTAGCGACGCGTATTGAAACCCGATAGCAGATTTTTATAGAAATAGGAAACTTCTATTAGACCATCCAATCATCTAGACTTATATGGATATATTGTTTGTATGTTTTTATGCGTTTATATCACTACGTCATGTCGTGACAAATTCGTTTCGATCCAATCGCGTGATAAACTTGCAAACTCGTGAATGCAATTGCATTCAAATTGGAAATTTTCTATGAACTTTGAAACGCGCGAGACGCAACATTAAAAGATAACATTTTTATATATTTTTATTTTACTATAGCTCGTCCCCCCATTTATATCCATGATTTGTTTATTTGTGTGAAATCTGGAATGTATATAATACGCTGACTCGTATATGTCACAACTAAAGATATTCTCGGATTCATGTTCATATTCATAATTTAGTAACAGATACGACCGCCTGATATAAACGTTTTATTTTTATCTCGTACTCTATGAAAGAAATCTGTGTTATCGCAACCCGAGTGTCACATTCGAGGATAAGTGCGAAGTATGAGTACGTGACTTTGTCTACAAACAAGATAGAGATTGAAATGCTATCATTTGAAGTGTTTATCGATAGATACTCGGGCAACTTTGTATTAATTGTTCATTACGACGGCAAGAAAATATCTCCTGTTCACGTCAAAAACTTGTGTTTTTCATGTAACGGTGCAGTAAGCGGTACATTTCGAATCCGGTCCAATTCTAGTTTCCCACCCAGCATCGGTAATTTAACGGAAAGGCGATAGTTTCGGAGCAATCTGTATAGGCATTTTTCCAAGTTGGAGGCGTCACCTTGTTTACCACGTTTACCGACCGCTATTTACGAGCGCGAAGTTCTAAAAAAAGGCCAAAACGACAGAAGCGAAAGTGAAACTGAGCGAAGCATGAAGCTATATGGCTCGACGGTATTTTTTTTTGCCGGAGGCTTTATCGCATTTTTGCGCAGTTAGGCGATAACGTGCTGCTCGCGAGATGCCCTTCCGTCACCGGCATCACACACACATATGTGCGCACACTGTGATGTGTGATGTACACAACCATGTTACCGGCCAATGTAGTCGCGAGAGCGAAACTAAGCGCCACTGGGCGTGTCGCAAATGACATACTCATGACATATTCGCGTACACGTGTGTGTGTGGATATTTTTTTGTGGATATGAATGTGTGTATCTGCGTATGTGTGAATCGGACCGTGTTACCCATGCCGGAATGCAGAGCCACGGTAAATAAAGATCTCGCGCGACCGCGAAGAAGCTAACCCGATAAGACTTCGCCGAAGATCTCCAAGGATGGAGATAAATTCTGCGAACTCGTTAATATTCAAGAGCCGAGCAGGATAAAATTATACTTATTTTCCAACCAAGTAAGGCGAGCATCGTTGATCCACGGTTGCGTTCAGACGGGAAAGATTAATGTACGTCGTTTATGTACGACTGTTCAATAAATAAAATTTGATTGCAAGATATAAAAAAAAATTTTTTTTAACCACTAAACAAATCACTTAATCGAGAAGTGGCATAAGTAAAAGCGAGAAAAGCGTGCCCGCTAAAGAAATATACAGCAAAAAGTAGTATATTGCCTTATTATCGGCTCCATTAAAGTAGCGGTATGATTAATTCTTTTTCCGCTTATAAAACATGTGTAAGAAGTTATCGAAATAAAAATCAAGAATGTTTTCGATGAGAAACGAGATAAGTAAACGTATATGTAAGGTCAGTAGTATAATTCTGGGAATTGCATGATATAAAAAGCTAGCATATGCATTTGCTAGCGTTATATCCAATCAACATCATCTTCATTCAATAAATGAGATTACGAGTTCCTTTTTTAGACTACCTTCATTAAAACGTTCTAACATTGTTTTTGACTATATATTTATAAATTGAAGAAAATGTATTCGACGTGTCTGGCAATTTATTAAAGATGTTACATTAAAAACGACGTTTCGATTGTGAATTACGATCCTCCTCAGGTTAATAGAGAGACGAACAAAAAACAATCCGTAGCTCAACCATTGTGCACGCAATAAGTCACATCTAATCAATGTCAATTTGAAAGACGCATACGGAATTCTAACGAGCACGAATCAGAAAAAATGTCCAAACCACACAGCGTCTTTCAAATTGACAAAGAATTTTAATTCTATTTCATATCGACGAACAATATTTTCCATAGATGTGACTTATTGCGTGCACAATGATTGAGCTACGGATTGTTTTTTGTTCGTCTCTCTATTAACCTGAGGAGGATCGTAATTCACGATCGAAACGTCGTTTTTAATGTAACATCTTTAATAAATTGCCAGACACGTCGAATATATTTTCTTCAATTTATTGTTTAATTAACTGGCGAAGAAACTACCATCTTTTGTTTTATATATTTTATATATATTATATTTACAAAAAAAAAATATATATATATATCTTTCATGCTAATATAAAATGAAAAGTTGACTGTCCATAATCCGTGAAATCTACCTGCGGCACGAATCATACCGTTCGTCTTCGTCAACACAACGGCAAACTCGTGCGCAGATTGACGAGGTGTTTCGAATTACAGAGATCAAAGCATGCGCAAACTTTGTTGTTAACGCGCGAGGGAGGACGGGACGGGCACGCGGATGGTTATCGGTAAGCCGAAAGCGTCCATAAGGGATTGCCGGGTAACGAGATAGCGAGGAGAGGATCGAACGTGTATAGATTCGGTGTCTTGCGTCCCCGCGATGTCCTTGAGCGGCGCGAACGAGACTCCTGAATTCGCTTCACGAATTACTTACGAAGCACGTGAGAATCTTGCTAAAGACGGAGCCAGCCAGCTGCCACGTGCAATTTCTACGGACAACGACGACGATGATGACGACGACGAAGACGACGAACACCGCGCCTCTTGTACGTGCTCCGTCTACGTGGCACGATGAAAAGGAATCTTTTGCAGCGCGGGACTTAAATCCCCCTAAAGCGGGTCGCAGGTGTGCGTTAATGAGTCGGGCAACGATAATGGAAACGACGGCATGGCTAAGCACACACAATGGACCGACCGACCGACCGGTCCGCCGCTTGTGGTTCTCTCCGGCCAGTCGATGTCGCGTGAAAATTTGTACAGGCTGCTTCTTTAGCACTTAACCCGTCCTAAGAAACTTACTTTGCGCGAACAAAGTAAACGCATTCGATGCCGCGAGTTTCTTTCCCACATACAGGGGCGGCCCTGTCACGATGACCAAGAACAGGAAAAGAAATATCGCACATCTTCCCGAAATAATACAAGTCAGACCCCGACGATGCAAAATAGAGAAATAAACGTCGTGCATTTTTCAAAAACGTGTAATTTAAAAATCTCTACAGCCGTTCTTTTAACACTCGCTTTATCTGGAGGGGCCTACCTTATGCATCGTAAAATATATTCAGAATACCATTTTGTCCCTGTGATCTTTTTATTTATCCAGATGCTATTAGCCGAAACGGGTTTTTAAATCTGACTTCGCATTACATAAACACGCCCGATTATTATTATAGGGTATAAATATAATATATGACTTTTTTTTGTCACAAAGATAAAATCCTCGCGTAAAACATAATTTCTGTGCTGTAAAAAAAACTACTGAAATACAAAACCAGAATCAAAAGAATCAAGGACCGGTTCTTCCGGCGCGATGCGATTTCCGTCTATTAATAGACGGCATAAACACAGCAGAATGACGATACGAGAAGGCTCGCGCGGCGAAGAAAAACAAGCTTCACGGATGACAGCCACGAGAAGACATTGATGGCCGCCGGTTGTCGGTTACGTGCGTCGAATCACGATGCAGAATCCCCCCGGCGCGGTGTATTCGTTCGCGGGAGCGCCTGCATGTTCCCGATTTAATTGTATGCTAATGCCGCGCGTTCGATCCAAGCGTGAAAGCAGTAGCCGCCTGCCGAGCCGCGCAGCGTTCGTTAATTAAAACGAGGACGATCGAGAGGCGGGAACTCGATCTGCGGACTCGTTGTCGCGTCTAATCTAGGCAAGATATTCATTAATTCGCGTTACAAAGGCTTTCTCTCACCGCGAACGATATGATAATAACCCCCGTGTCTCGACTATCAAAGGTGTTTTTCGCGCGAATTACATCAGGCGATACTAATTCGTATTTTAGACGCGTAAGCGTCTTTCCTCATTGGGAGCAGATGTAAGATATCGGACACAAAGATGTTACTTTCAGCCCGCCATGCTACCGCGTCGCAGTAGCAACACGTGCCTACGACAAGTTCCAAACAAGTTCGGTATCAGCCGTAATATATTTTCCTTCTCTCTCTCTCTCTCTTGTCAAATTCGCCCCGTCTTACCCTCGCGATATAACGTTGCGTGACCTTGTGTGCACATAAAACCATCCCTCGCGGCTATCGGATTATCGAAGCGAGAATATCTCGGCGGCGGTACCGGAGGAAACGTCGCGCGAAGCACGGGCTGGAACTGTTTATACACCGCGAAGAGTGAGAGGGGAAGGGATCCGTCAAACGTGTGTCCGCAAACATGGCGAACCAACTGCTCTCCAATCTCCCTCTCGCTCTCGCCGTGTTTCGTTAAATCCCGTCCGGAGCCGGAGCGAAGCTTTTGTCGCCGACACGAGCCATCTTTGAGGGTCAATGTCAGCGGCACACTGTCGATATAGCGAGAGCCTGGTTGGACGATCCCTGGAAGGGTGCGATTTTGGGTGTCATGTTCAGGAACGCGGACCCCCCACCCCCCCCCTTTAGAGAGAGGCCGTCGCTGAATTGTTGCATTGCTTTGTGCGACGCGCACTCGACTGACTCGTCACCGAAACCGTCACCGGCGAATCGGGGGAGAAAAGCGAACGCGATAATCGTGGGAGACTGCGTTCGTGGTAGTACAGTTAGTTACGTAGAGGAGAGATCTCGTTGCTGTTTGTATACAAGGCTATCAGTTAACATAACTGACATTTGATTACGATCGGAATAAAAAATATTACTGCTCTGTGTGATGAATTTTATTTGATGTATTTTACAATAAAATTTATAATTATATAAGACTCCAAAAAACAATAGTTTGGTCTGCCAGTAATTATAGACAAAAAATGTACTTTATTAATTCGACTAACTTGCAATAATATAAACAAAGGTTTCACGACGTTTCGATCCTTGGTTTGGGTCGTTATCAAGTGAGGTCTGAATCATCCAAAAGAGAGTCGTCAATAGACATGTCTTGTTAAGGTCTATTGACGAGTCTCTTTTGGATGATTCAGACTTCACTTGATAACGACCCAAACCAAGAGTCGAAACGTCGTCAAACCTTTGTTTATATTATTGCCAGTTAGTCGAATTAATAAAGGACATTTTTTGTATATAAGGGCGAATTCACATCTTGGCAGAATAGCAGAAAACAGAAAAGCAGCAGCCAATGAGAAGAAGCACTCAGTTGCACTGAGTTGCACTGATTTGCACTAAGTTGCACTGAGCAACTGAGTGCCACTTCTCATTGGCTGCTGCTTTTCTGCCGTTATTCTGTCAAGGTGTGAATTCTCCCTAAAACTGTGTCTAAATTTCCACTGTGAATGATTTCAGCTGAAAATTTTGCGATTTAATTTGACGGCATGCGGAATCGCAGAGCCGCTCGCTTACATCTGGCCAGACTGAGAAAATGATATTACGAATACCCGCAGCCGAGTATCGACGGTAGTTGCAGTTGGAAGGAGAATCGGAACGATGTCGAGGACGAGAGCCATCCAATAAACCGAAATAGAGTCGGCGGATAAGGAGCTTTTTTTCCTCGCCGGGACACGTACGCGCGTGAGAAAAAGGAAGTCGAACGATCGTGTAAGGAGGTCCTTGTAAGCGGACTTATCCCCGACGCGATAACGGACCCCCGAATGAATCTCGCCAAAGAGAGAGGATTACCTGAGAACTCGTCTAAAGGTTAATCCCCCCTCGACCCCGCCGTGCCGTTATACAGCGCGGGGGAACTCCCCGGATTATATGCTCACGTGCTCCAGAAAGCACGAATTCCCGCCAGATTTTCAAGAGGCAGAGACACAAGCGGACTCTAAGCTCCGTAGTCACATTTCATTTCGAATATCTGAAATTCTCATTAGTTCGCACCTCTATCCGAGCTCAGCGGACATATCACCGAGGATAATATAGATTGTCAAGCTTTAACAGAGTAATTACGGAATGCTTTAATCACGGGAATTATTTGCCGCCAAAATTTTGAAATTCCACGTCCGACGAATCGTTCTCTCGCGTTAATTAAAAAGATTTATAAAGCGCGCATCGCGATAAGCAATTACTCCGAGATATTCTTATCGATATATATATATATATATATATATAGAATATATCGAGTATCTATCGAGTATCTTATCAAGTGCAAACATTGCACTCAACGTAATCCATATTATGCAGACGACGAATATATAACTCATAGATACATTTACACACTTTCATCTAATAATATATTAAATTTTACAAAAGATGTGTAATAATAATAATAATATGTAGCATGTCAGATCTTAATAATAGAAAGGAGAGGAAAGGAAAGCAAGAGATTTCATTATGACAGTTAATTGTGTAGCTAGCAAATTTTTCTCTCGGCAAAAGTTTTTCCCGCCGCGAATACTCGGAAAATACGAGCGCGGTAGGCCATAATTATTTAACAAATTATTGCGAGACGTATTATCAACCATCAAATATAAACATTGAAACACGCGAGCCGTTTCGTATCACATATCCATATGTTACGGTGCCGCAGACGAGAGGCGAAGAGATGAGAGATAAAGAGATGAGCGTGAAGAGAAGAGGAGAGGAGCAGAAACGTTTTCACTGCTATAATTAAATGTGGCTGGTAAAAGTTTCCCCTATTTTCCGAGGCGCGTACCCGCAAATTGCATGCGAGCGCCGAACGAACAGTGTATCGTGCACGCGAGGAAAACGCGAACTACGTCTCTCTCTATCTCTCTGTTTCTCTTTCTCTTTCTCTCTTCTTCTCGAGCGAAGCGAACACGACGTTAACAAACCAATTAGTAGTAAACCACCCCCGGGCCTGTATACTATGTATAATAATTTACACACTCGTGCGCGAAGTATATACACATACGAATGCGAGAGGAGGCGAATCCTTCTCGTCTGGTTCTCCTCGTCCTCCTTAACTCTCGCCTTCAAGGAATCCGATGAGACGGACGGCAAAATGAGAGAAACGCGAAAGGGCGGAAGATGGTGGGGTTGCGGGCGGCCGAAGATAACGGGATCGCGTAAATAAGGATCCGGGCGCTGCCAGGACGAGCTGGCTGCTTGGCTGGCGTTTTAGGCCAGTGATTTAGCCTGCGGGTCGTTGCAGGGACGCGATACAATCGACCGAACGTGTTTGAGAGAACATCTCCCGCCCCTTGTCGCAGCATCCGCTACGCGTCTCGAGAAAAAGGGTATGTAAAGGAGCCGCGAGAAAACACAGGTGAGGGGGAGGTGGGGGAGGAAAAGGGGGCGCGAGATTAAGATTTAACCGGAATCGGGAGTGGTTCCTGCGGGAGAACTTCTTCGCGCCATCGAAGAAGCTTATTTGGAATATACGAGACCTCTGCTACCCTCCCGGGAAACGGAAGCAACGTGTTCGTCGCTTGCGACGCAATACATTCCGTTGCGATTGTCAGCGGTGATGACACATGGATCTGCACTCGCCCGGAATTTCCCGATTCGATTAGCATCTATAAGACACTTGCGCGAGTGACATTGTTTTCGTTTTACAACGATTTAGCAATTCAGATCGGTTTCATCAATAAGATCATGGTGTTCTGGACTTATAAGGGGTTAATAAATGTCGCTCGCTATATCCCATGAATTTTAACGAAGGCAATTTCGATATTATTCAATTATACTCAATGAAGTATAATGCAGAATGAGAGATCGATGACATATAATCAAATGATCACAGAGCATCCGGACAACATATTCTACATTGAAAAGATTGAATTCAGGCCATTTCTCTACTTAACTTTTTATGTAATTTCAAAAAATACCGCGCAATGTATTACATATTAAGGGGGGATCCTGGTATAGATCACTGAAAAAAAAAGATATTTTCGAGAATTTTTTTAAAAGAAACTACTTAAATGACGCTTTTAAAACTTGGGCTCTCTTATTGCATACTTAAAGTACATAAAAAATTTTTTTAGTTTTAAAAACGGTAACATCGGAATTGTAAGTGTGTAAGTACAACGCGTCGCGGTTTCAACGGCGAGCGTTCTAGCTCCTTTTGTACTCATCTGAAACAAAAAACTAAAAGATTTCTTATTGTTTATGAACAGTTTGTCGATGAACCTCTCAAATTAATAAAATAATTAATTTAAACAATTTTTATTGCATAAAGTTTAAATTTTTTAGTGAAAATTGCATCTTTTTCTTTAAAGTGCCATCATTTTGTCAAATTTCAACTTTTTTGCATTTTTTTAGGTTCATCGACAAACTATGGGAGCTTTCCAACAAGAGACACTGTGTTACACAAAGGCATCTCATTGGCTACATATTATCTAAAACATCATCTAAGATAATATGTAGCCAATGAGATGCCTTTTGTGTAACACAGTGTCTCTTGTTGGAAAGCTTCCATTGTTCATAAACAATAAGAAATCTTTTGCTTTTTTGTTTCAGACGAGTACAAAAGGAGCTAGAACGCCCGCCGTTGAAACCGACGCGTTGTACTACACACTTACAATTCCGATATGTTACCTTTTCAAAACTGAAAAAAAATTTTTTATGTACTTTAAGTATGCAATAAGAGAGCCCAAAAGTTTTAAAAGCGTTATTTAAGTAGTTTCTTTAAAAAAAATTCTCGAAAATACCTTTTTTTTCAGTGATCTACATCAGGATCTCCCTTTAACTATTGCAGTATTTCTGACAGTCAATAAAATGAAAAGTGTTCGATGTTTTTAACATATTCGATGTTCATATAAATTAAGATGATATCGCGGCTATGTGAGGCTGCCTTTTGACACATATTCAAAATATCCTTACCAACTTATGTGAACAGGATATTCTGGCATCGAATTACGTATTCCGTAACACGCTCATGTAACGTTATAATGCCGCGAAGCCTCTCTCCGTTTCTGTCGAGACAATGAGAGGGTTCGGAGCAATCTTCCATGAGAAATTCGAGCCCGGCTCGAGTCACGCGGATCGGCACGAATTATGATCGTCGAAAAAAAGACCGTTATAACGTTGGGAAGCCCTACCAACGCGAAAACGATTTCTGGTATCGATCATAATGCATAAAGTGTCTACTTGGCTTTAATCTGTACTTATATTCCCCATTTATCACATATTCAGTATTTTATAATGATAATCGCAGGATTATATCTAGCACGGAATATAATTATTTCATTCTTATATCGTGTCGATATTGAACGTGATTTTCATATTGTAGAGTCAGAATATTAAATAGTCAGAACTAGATAAATAAATTAGCATTAAGGAAGTATGATCGAAAAATCAAAATGCTGTTTAAAAATTATATAGAATATTATTTGAGAGAGAGAGAGAGAGAGAGAGAGAGAG
>NJRP01000133.1:364140-396102 GCA_003063835.1 Aphaenogaster floridana | reverse complement strand
GGAGGGAGGGAGGGAGGGAGGGAGAGAGGGAGAGAGAGAGAGAGAGAGAGAGAGAGAGAGAGAGAGAGAGAGAAACAAAATGAATGACATTAAAATTTCACTTTAATGTTCTATATAATTTTTAAACAAATTAAAGCATTTTGATATTTTAACCTTTTTAAATATTTACCTTCAATTATCCTTTCTTATGCCTAACTACATTTTCTTTCGCCAAAGTTTTTAATGTTTAAAATGCTGATAAGTACGCATTAATATCTATTTCAGTTAAAGATGCATTACATATCGCTACAGAAATAATTGTACAGATCAAGAATAAAATTACGCGATGATTATTTTCAGTCAAATTCAGCTTGCGTTAACATTGCAGTGCAATAATTGAAGACATCCTCAAGTCTGACCTCTCTCTGTTTCCCATCCGTTAATTGAGCCGAAAAGTTTCGACGAGCGCGCCTCACAAGAGCGGAACGCAATTTCCTTAATTACCGCAATTCGGCAAACCGACCGAAAACGCGACACCGTTTTCGCCGTAATGCCGCCCGTCACACGTCGGGCGAGCTTAACGCAATTAAACTCGTCCGAGGGATGTAATTTTTAAGTAATCACCGTTCCCAAAAGTCAAGAGCGCGTGAAACTCTTCCGAGAGATGTGCGCGATGACTATTCGGCTTATTATCTTGAGAAGCTTATCGCCTCTGGAATTCCGACAGAAATTTTACCGATTTTGAGCGTTAGTTCTCCCCGAGTATGAGCGCGAATATATTTAATTTCCGCACCCGAGAAACTTTCAAGCACATGAGATCGTAGATTTTTAAATAGTGGCGTAGCACATGTTAAATGCTTGAACACATTTTCCTGAATGAATTAAATTTAATTCAATTTAACTTAAATTAAATTGAATTGAATTGAATTTAACTACAATGGATAATGTATTATTTCCATGATCGTATCTTTATAGCAACTCTTTAAATGTTAATGTGTGATGATGAATTTGCTTCTTATTAAAACGCACACTTCTAAAAAGAAATAAACATGAATTTAGATTAATTTATCGTATTTCGCGCTGCGAATACCCCTTTTCCATCCATTTTGCATATAAAACTGGTTTCAGCGAAATCCGGTTGAGCCAAGTTACGCAAAAAAAAAAAACAGGAACTGTGTCGGAAACAATATTGTCTTCATTCACGCAACCGTCGACGACTGCATCCATTGTGCCCAAATATAACTTCGATTTTTCTAACGCGATTTGTATTCATGACGCTCTCATTGCGGGCTTTAAACATGCAAGCGAGCTCGTCGACGCGATAAAATTTCGCCTTCGCGTAAAAACTGCGCCGAAACGGTAGGAAAACCGCTCGAAGAAACGGACGGAAGAAATACAAAGGAGAGGAAGGAGGACAGAACGGCTCGGCTGCAGTTCATGAATGTTAATGACGTACGAGTAGGCGTCCTATCTCCGTCTCTCTTCACCCCTCCTCACCCGCAACCATCTCGTACGATCCATACATATTTGCATGAATTTGGCAAACAGCTCGTTACGAATGCGACGAATATACGCGTGCGTGCAAACGTGAGCGAGCGCGTGAAACGCGTGTGTTTGGGTCAACGTGTGAAGGCCGTTCTGCACCTTGGCGAGTCCGCGAGTTAAATGCGAAACCGAATTAATTTTTGGCTCGTAATTGCCGTGCCTTGTCACGAGCCTCGCTTCACGAATCGTTGACAGAGTTCATTATTATCCCGACCTTCGCATCGATTATCTCACACGCCGAAAAAAAACATCTATATATCATTCATTATGTCATTCGTCGAACGCTCCGTTCAACTTTCTCTAACGACGAATATATCAGCACTGACATCAAACGCTGAAGAATTTTCTGAAAAAATTCTGAAAGTTCTGACGCGAAACGCAGAGACGCGTTATCAAAAGAAGCGTCCTTTCATCTCGGTTTTTTTTATAGCAAAAACACTTTCTCGTCAAGCTCGCGGAGATTGTTTAACGAAACATGCGCTTCTAATGAACTGGCGTTATTATTAACGCGATATGCCGAGAGAGGGATAAAAGTTTCAACTTCGCGGCAGTCACCGCGGGTGCTGGATGTAATGAAGTCTAATCCCTTTATAAACTTGCGTCTCTCGTACCTAGAGCGAGAATAGTGAAGAACACAACGCGCCTTCGTTTAACAAAAAGTAATTTCAACTCGCGCCACGCGAAAATTACTTTTTACGCGCTATCTGCAAGAATGAAGATAGGAAAGAAACGCCCTTTTCCTCTCGCGCGGCTTTGTGCACAACTGTCGCTTTGTACTTCGTGCTTGGCGACCGTTATGTCGATATTCAAGTCGTCTTATAACCATTTTCTTCTATTATTGAGAACTTATAAGAAAATATCTCTCAAGAATATTTAATTTCTTATCTTCATACTTTATTACGCAAAATTAAGTACGATATGAAAACTCGAGATACGTGTGGAGAAGGGAGAAGAAAATAGTAATATCTTTAAAAAAACCATCAGTAAAGTATTATATTAATTATTGCCAATTTGAGCACCGATATTTCAGTCAATTATCGACATTTCGGCGAAGTATCAATGTTACTCTGCCGACCCTCGTTAGTCGCGCTGCTTTCCTTTAATAATTGGCACATCCACGACTCTGCTGGCGTGCCGGGAATGTCTTATTCAGAAGAAAGGAAAAAAAAGCGCGACCGATGATAACGCGAGAATCCTGTTGGATTTGACGACGAGACGAAGAACGAGAGAGTGTATCCCCTCAGAGGGAATTTAATTAAGAGCAACTTCCACACCTTTTCAAAAAGAAATGCGCGCGCGAGAGGGAGGAACATCTCGCCCCGTCGTCTTTAAGGCATCCTTGGGGCGTTTCTCGGCCTCAGGGTCGAGGTTCAGGGTCAATCCCTAAACTCGTCGCTCCTCTCTCGATTCCCCTGCGTCCCGTCGGCTTACCTCCACCATTACTTCGCGATTCTTTACAGGAGATGTCGTCTCCGCTGCAGGCGGATGCGATTACCAGCACAAATGGCGCTTTTTCTCAGGAGCATTCGACGCAGTAACAATAGCGGTATTATGTCAAAAATTACATCAGCTCGTACTACGAATATTACATTGGCTCATAAATTCGCAAGATTCGATCTTAATAACGTCTTTCTAAATATGTAATGTAGATGTATCCGACATGTATACTTCATAAATAAGGTCGAAATCAAATTTAGATCGCGTTTAGCGATTAAAGCTGTAGCTGAATGCGAATGCACTCACGATTTTGCTTGAAATGTTTTTAGAGTCTTTTACCTGTTTTACACAAGTGTTTTAACGACGCTCATTGAAATCGATACGTTTGATATATCGCAGCAAATTGCATGGACGTGATCGCATACAAACGATTATCAGGGTACGTAACGTGTACGAGTGCGACGCGAACGGGCAATTCGTTTGTGGAACGCAATCGGCAAGTGTTAATCCATACGCGTCCGCTCCAAGCTCGCAATTATAGACAGATTAATCACGATCACGCGCATGCGATCAACAGCCCTGCAATTTGACTACCTCTTCGCCTGCCACTCACTTTCGGATGATGCAAATGGCATAACGGAACTAATTGATCGAAAATTTGAAATGCAAATTTCGTCGCGTGCAATATTTCGAATATACAACTCCGGTTAAATTCCTGCGGATGTGACCGCAATTAGTTCATATCTGCATTAAACAAACGTATCCCTGTATAAAACTAAGAATGCCGGGATGAGGGCGAGATGTAAATGTAGCAATTCCCCGTAGCGAGGAAGGATTATCTAAAAATTATCGGCCACACGTTTTTCCGAGAAGTGCAATCCCTTACTCGCCTCGCTATCCAGATTTAACTGCCACGACCGCAATTTAAGATACCTTATCGTTATCGTAAACCTAGACTCGTGACGTTCTCGAGAAAGTTTATACGCCTAACGCCGCAATGAATGCACCGTATAAATTTACGACATTATTTCCGACAATTTTTTCCGCATCGCGTTTCGTGCGTACAGACCTTGCAAATTCAATGCACGCTTTGTCGGAGAAACCTTGTAGTATATAGAACGTGAGTGCTCGAAGTAGAAAATAAACATGCACGAGTATACTTGTAGCAACTTAGACCGAAATCAATATGGAAAATGCTCGTGAAGGGATATTGCAATTTCAATGTCTGTGTTCTTCCATTTTTTTTCTCCCTTTCGTTCTTTAAAAGGAGGACCGTATTGAACCAATTTGGAAGGATTAATCCTCCCCTGTAACAGCGATTTTTCCGTATTTATAGCAATTCGCTTTCAGATTCAGGCTATTAGAACCCCACGATTCTCTTGATAGTTCTGCGAGCGTTCATGACGTCTCCGTAACGTCTAGACCGGGCCGCGGCAAAGCGAAGGAGAGAAGCGGAATAAAGATGAAATTTATAAGTCCGCAAAAAAAAAACTGCCCGGTACGCCCCGCAATAAATATTTACGCATGAAAGATGTCGCACGAGAAAAACATTCGCGGGATGCTTTCCGAGGGTAGTGAACGTCTATACGGATGGCCGCGGAGCGTTCCGTCCGCGATTTATCCCCAGTTAAAATCCAAGCCCTCGTCGCGCACCACAGCAACGGCGGAAATTTATAGATCCGCGCGCCGGTCTTTCCAAAGACGTCCCGTAATAGTCGCGGCGAGGAGAGCAGGCGAGCGAAAGTTCGCAAAAAGAAGGGAAAAAAAGAGGGGAAATCGTACGCACGACATAAACGGGCGCAACGGTCCCGAGAAATAGCGCCCTATTGCGCTATATTGCGCGACGAGCGGAAGGGGCGGAGGTCTTCACGCTCCTCTCCCTTCGACCGCGCGTTGCGTTACACGCATCGTAACGATCCTCAGAATTCGTGATCAACATCCGCGCCGTCGCGATACCGTATCGTGCGGCTCTCGGAACGAGATTCATACTACGGAACCACCCACCCGACCTGCGGGACTTGGAATAAAGGTGAGCTCACAGTTGCACGAAGAGTCGCGAGTGTGCCACGTATGTACGTACGTGTGAACTATAATCTTTCGGCTTCGTTCGCATTTCCTTTTAATTGCAGGACATAAAACGCGGTGAATGTGTCAGGAGGATAGGGGAACAGCGTCCGGAACAAAGGAAATTCGTGCGGAAAATTTGCGGCCTCGCTAAATTTTACGCCTTCGCGCTAATGACGTAATTATATTGGAAATAAGAGCGTTAAGTGCCGGAATAGTGCCGACACCATCGTATTGTTTCTTTTCCTGTTTCAAAGTGCGAACGAACGAAATTTAGAAAATGTGATTAAAAAATTTAATAAGATAATCAAATGCAATCTAAAAATATCTATTATATCATGTCTAAAAAATTAATTATAATTAATTTTCAATTACAAAAATCGCAATAGAATATAAGATATTCTTCCAGTTATTCTTCCTTCGTTTGTGAAGCGATGTCTCAGAAAATAAAAAAGAAGAAATAGTTGCAACTCTTGGAAATGTGTTAATTGAAACTTGAAACACAGATAAGCCTTAATGAGAGTCGCGAATAAGAAACATCGGTCGAAATATCGAAGATCAACAAGCAATAACCGACCGCAATACAGAAGTTAACAGAAATTTTTTCGATGACGAGCGAAAAGGTGCACTGCAGGCAACCGGGTGCGGGTTTTTAGCAGCATCCTCTCGACGTTCTCTACCTCTTTAAATGCATCGTAGTGGCGTGATTCCATGCCGTTGGCCTTGGGAGCTGCTAGAGCGTTCAGGCTCCTCCTCGCTCGGTGGCCCTGAGAAGGTGGCCACGGTCAAGGTTACAAGCATCCTCCCTCCTCTCCACCTCTCTTTCGTCTTCTTCTCCCTCTTCCCCAACGTTAGCAATCGCTTGTGCATACGTGCACGCGTCACACACGCACGCACAAACGTATACACAGTAAAGCTCCAACGGGTCCCAGCCGCCCTACTCGCGCGCGAGCAACCTAAACTCGCCGTTGCATCTTGGTACATGTGCACTCGCCCCAAGGTACCGGCCCGATCGTGCCCGAAACGAAAACGAAACCGAGAATGCAGACCTGAAGATCTTGCCAGCCATCGTATTTGAAAAAACTTAAATTTATTTGAACGATGTAATGCTTCTAATAATTATTATACGTATATGAAATCGTACCAAAAGTAGCATTAACATTCACATTAATATATTATGGGACTTAATTTTCTTCGAGTTTAATAACGGCTTACTAATAAACTTGTACTTAGAAGAAGCGAACGAATCTAAAATGACATTTTTATAAAATTAAGAATTATCAACTCAAGAGATTTTTTTAAAGAAATATAATTGACAAAAAGAGAAAGTTTTTCAACTTTACCCTGCATTATTTATCATCGAGAATGCAGATCTGAAGATCTTGCCAGCGGTCATATTCGAAAAAACTTATTCGAACAATGTAATACTTCTAATAATTATAATGTACTTAAATTATATCAGAGAAGTAGCGTTAACATTTACTTCACATTTATATATTATGAACTTAATTGTTTCTTCGATAATGAATTTACTAATAAACTTGTACTTAAAAAAGCGAACGCGAATCTCAAATAATATTTTTATAAAATTAAGAATCATCAACTCTGAGATTTTTTAAAGAAATGCAATTGGCAAGAAGAGAAAATTTGCAACTTCACCGTGCATTATTTATCACGCTTGTCTATCTGCGAACGTCGCTTAGCGAGATAAATCGCGTTCATCGTGAGCTAACTCTCAATCGAGCAGCATAGACAGCATAGGTCAGAAGTCTGGAAAAATTCGACGTCGTACAACGCGGCGAAGGAGGCCCAGGAGGGTTCCCGACCCGTCGAACTGGAGGAACATAAACAGAAATAGGACAGGTTTCCAAGGCTGCATCTATATATAGGATACGCGCGCACACACGCGCGAGTGCTATGGGTGGAGCGCTGTCGTAATCGTCGTGGTGCTCTCTCTTTCTCTCGCTGCCCTTCGTCTTCTCGCTCTCTTACCGGAGGTCTAGAGCAACCTAATACGCGCGCATTATACGCACACGTACATACACATGTAGCACAACACATCGTACCCGACGCCGCTCTATAGCGAGCGACCTACGCGCGACAAGAAAACAGACCAGCGTTCATTCATACCCTCTCGAACGCGCGTCCGGAGAGTTGCTTTACGACACGCGGACGCGGCGAACAACGACTCGCCTTCGTTTCCTTCCCCCCTCGACGACACCGCTCTTTTATTTCCCTTGTGCGAAATACACACCGCCGCGCCGAGACATAAATCGTCGCGTCAACGAAAAAGAAAACACGTATTACAGTTTTTGACCATGTTGCGTCTCGTGACGCTCGGGAGCAGCCAAAATACACAGTCTATGTTTAAAATCTTACGAACATTAGAGATTCTTGTAGATCGATTCGAAATCGGCGGACGTTCTCTCTTCGATAGCAAACGCTATCGCGAGCTGAACAAAGAGACTGTCGATAATCACGGCACGCAATATAATACGTCATAAAATTTTTACAAAGACACGCCAGTCATGTGTGAACAATTTACTGAGTTTATGATGCTCTTCGCACAGAAAAAAAAAACATTCTTATTTCAAAAATATCTTTATTTTTGACATGTAAATCTTAAAATGAGATTTTATAGCGTTAAACGAAGAAATATTACTTGCATCAAAATATTTTATATAATTCAATAAAGAAAATTATAGTCTTATTATTCAAAAATAATTTTTATTAATGGAAAGCAAAAAATATTGGATAGAGAATAACAATACTTTCAAACCAAGAATATTCATATTATAAAGATAATACAGTTTAATCTTAGTATTGTATTCTTTATGTAACAATTACAATATTCAAATTAATTTATAATATTCTTGAAATACAAGAATATAAAATTCTTCTAAGAAAATAATATTTTCTTGCTTATATATGAAACAATAATAGTGTTAATTTAAATATATTTGTCTTGATTGAAGACTTTTTTTTCTGTGTGCGGCAGTGCAACGTTTTAAAAGTTTTTCGTTTAAGCTCGCCGAATTTAAGATTTTAGTGCAAAAAAGAACGCAAGATTCAAATCTATGTAATATAGACGCAAGTTCCGATTAGTTTCGAACATTCTTTAAACTCTGATCTTTTTTTTTTAAACTTCCTATCCTCTTTCTTTGAAACGCTCTTGAAGAGTGCCATGGAGCCGCGATCCGCGCGCATATTTCAGAACTTCGGTGAGTGCGCGAACCGGTTTCGCGGCCCTTTTGCGAAACCAGCGGAGCAACCATTAATATTAAAAATCAGCAGAGCGAATTAACCGGTGCCGCGGTGGTTGGGACCGCTATCGAATTTGCGCAAAATTCGGCGTCGTTTCTGTCCCTCTTTCCCCCCCCCCCCCCCCGAAAAATCCTTGGTGTCGAATTTCACAAAGCGACGAATCGGAAGCGATTTGTCACCACGAGAAGTCGAAAGTTGTTGCTGTTTCGTGATCTCCCGAAATGTCCAACGTACATTTGGATGTCACGAACGGCAACAGCGGGCTTCAGCGGGACGCTCTTTAACCCCCCCCTCCCCCGGTCCCTTTTTTCTCGTCGACCCTAAAGCTTCCGCCTTGTCCCTAGTCCCGAGAACCGAACGTATCTTCCGAGAATCTTCGCCATCATTTGGACACCATCTGCCGCGACAGAAATCGCGCGGTATGCTTTTATCTAAATATTTGGAGACCATAAAACGCGACGAGCGACAAACTCATAAAAGAAACGGCTGGATTAACTCCGAATCGGTGGGACGCGGTTACGTAAGAGGGAACCAAGTAGCAAGTAGAAACCGAAACCAATTTTGCTGCTGCGCCGTTCGCGTGAGGTGAGATTTATTCACGTCGGCCGCTGCTTAGAACGACATACGTGCGAATTTAAAACAGAAAACATTCTGAATTTTTTTTCTGAATTTCGTGATTTATACTCGGGAGTCCTCGTAACGAACCTTGCCTTTACATAAAAAAGAATGTTCAGTATTCAAAGGAGGAAACACTTCACCTTCCGGTTCTTTCTTTGCCACGCCCAGTTTTTACGTCATATGAGCATTAATATCTATTTCTTCTTTTCCCTTCGCGTACATACATTCTTTAAATTCCAATTCGTTCCAATTCTATGTGCGGTCTCTCAGTTTTGATGTTTTTCTAAATCGCGTCGAGAGACTTCGCTGGCTTCGCTTCTCTGCGGTTTTCATTCTCACGCGTCTGCTTTAAGGTGTCGTCTTCCCCGGAAGACACACCCACACAACGACACGCGACGAAGGTTTTCGATGGGAAAACGACTACGACTCGCGTTCCTTCTCATCTATCATTCTTATCCGAAGATTCGGCTTTTCTTTCCTTAGCGAGATCCCCATTCGAGGGTTTGCGCGAAACGAGCGCGATGCATCCTTTCTATCTCACGATGCAGAGTTTTAGTCGAAATGTCTAAAAATATCCAGGGCCTTTGTTCGAAATCCTACCTAACAATCTCGCATAATCAATTGCGAGACCAAATTGAAGTATCAAACCACTATTCCCGAATTCGCAAGAATTCGTATTAAGATCTTTCTACAAAAATAATTCGTCTTTACGCATTTTATTGCGAAAAAAGAAATTATGTATAATTGACGTAACGCATTTAAAAACGTGAACAATTATTTTATCTCATCGAGGTTATAATGTCATAAAGACACATCACGCTAGAAAAAGGTATATTAACACGTTAACTGCTGAATACGAGCTAACTTGTAGATGACAATCTATAAATGAACGTCAACTATTCGTCGATTCGATTTTTCTGAAAGAGGATTACAATTTTATTGTAAATTTTAGATAAAAAATAAATAGAATTAAGTAGCATATTAAAATAACTATGGCATCGGGGACAAAGTTACCCTAATTGCAGAGTGGCAGTCAACGTACAATTCTGTAGCGATTAACCTTGCGATTTCGCAAGGTTAATCCCCCTCCTATCCCTTGACACTATCAGCTAACTGCTAAACGAACGATAGAGGAAAAGTACTCACCTCGCGCGATCGCTAAAGAAGTCGACCTTGCTTTTCTTCTTCATGATGGCCTGCGGCTGATGAAGAGGGCTGACGCTGGGCTCGCTGGTGGCCGGCGGAGAGCTGGATCCGGTGCTGGATGACAGGGAGCCGGCTCTACCGCGACCAGACTCGATCATCTGCGCCTCGCTGGTGCCGCGGCCGTTGGCGGCCACGACGTGGTTGCCGTGATTGGGCGGGCCGGCCGACACGGCCAGGCTCGGCCGGGTGTTCTGACGGTTGCGCCGCTTCTTCTTCTTCGCCTCGTTCTCCTCGGGGCGATTGCCGGGCACGTTGCCGAGGCCGGGCGGCATCCAGTCGAGGTCCTTCTTCAGATGACCGCGGCCGCAGCGGCAGCCGCACGCCTTGAACGCGAGATCGTAGCCCTTCTTCGTCCAGAGGTTCTGGTGACGCTGACGCTCGGACCAGCTGCGGGCGCGGCCGCAGCTCTTCAGGTACGTGAGTACCGTCTGCTCCCAGGCGTCGAAGCACTCGCGATGCATGAACTGGCCGACCGGGCAGTTGTCGTTGTTGCAGGTGACCTTGACCGCGTCGTGTAGGGCGTTGAGGCGGATGAGGGTGTCGCCGCGCAGACACTCGCCGGTCGGCGTGCAGCAGCGCGTCGTCTGGCTCGGGCCCAGCAGGTTGTCCATGGGATCGTGGGTTCCAACGCCACCGCCCCCGTTCTCCAGGAGGCCGCCTCCCCCGCCGCCGCCGTGGCCGCCGTTGGCGTGACGCCGCGGTGCCATATAGACGCTCGGACCTGGACTCACGTCAAGGTCGGGGATTCTCTTCCACTAGTTTTCGTTTTTTCGACAGATGATTCGCCTCGCGGTAAGGCTCGAAGGTCGCAGCTGTTGATGCGGCAGCGAACGCGCGCGCGCTTCGTTGTGGCCACGAAGATCGAAGGCGCTGCCTGCCTACTTGTTCATCTCCGGGCGACACACCTCACGCACGGTAGAGACGCTACGTGGTAGCGTGGGATCGAGCGACGCCAACCGATCTCGCGGCCGACCGGTTCGCTCGACTCGGCGATATCAAGACGCCGCCTCGCCGCAGAGTCAAGGTCCATTCGTTGTCGCGTGTCAGAACGGGATCGCCGGTCGCGCGATCGGCACACCCCACGGGAACACCGCTCGGGACACGGCGTGACGTTCCTCAGTGTTCCTGCGGTCGACGCGCTGACGCATCGAAGTCAAGGTCAGCGTGCTAGACCGCGACACGACGCGACGCGACGCGACGCACCGCGGAAAGGAAGGAAAAGTCCTCGCACGTCACGATTCCGAAAATGCACTGTTCCGGGTTCCTGTCTTCGCTCGTTCGTTCGTTCACCGCCACCACACTCCGCCGGGGATCGGGGAAACACAAGGAGCGCCGCGATGTCGCTCCTGCGCGCGCGAGACGACGAGTGTCTCTCGCCCGCCCGGCTTCTCGAATGTCAGGGTCAACCGGCGCCGGTGTACGCGCCGCGCCGCGCCTCGCCACGCCGCGCCGCGCCGCGTCGCCCGCCGGCGAGCAACGCAATTTCCGATGGGTGAAGCGAGGGAGCACGCGCGCGCGCGTCGCGTTTTACGACGAACCGCCGCGATGATTTAAATCGACACACTTTAACGGTACGCGAGCGTGGTACGGTCCGTGATGGGAAGGGCGCACAATGTAACGCTTGCACATCGACACCGAGGCTGCCACACTCCTACTTCCTCTTCTCTGCCTCTTCCTCCTCCTCCTCCTCCTCCTACACCTCCTCCAGCAGCACCCTTTCCGTTCGCTCCTTCTTTCTCTTTCTGCCTCTCCCGAGACGAAACGGACGAGACGGACGAGCCCACGGATGCACGAAAAACGCTCGCTCGCACGTAGGGTGCACCAGTCACTGAGAGAAGCCGGCGACGACAGCGTGCCGGCTGCCGTGGCGCCGAACGCGGGCGAGCGCGAAAGTGAGGCCCCATTGGGTGAAAGCGAAAGCACCATGGTGGGGGTCACGGCTAGTGCGCCAATCGATGCGCGCCGTTGTCGCGTACCTCCGTCGGGCGCACGCTGCCGCACCGCGGCCGCGATATCGTCCCCTCTCGCTCGCGCCCGTGACGTCGCCCCCTGCTACGCCCGCGTGCCTTCTCTCTCGCGCCGCGGCGTCTCTCGGACCGCCGCGCCGCGCCGCGCCGGTACCTCGTTGCCTCCGTCTCGCTCGTTTCCTCGCCGCGTCTCGCTCGCTCCCACGCGCGCCCGCGCCCCGCTCCGTGTATGTGTGCGGCGCGTGTTTGTGTGCACGTACGCGCGACGCGCCGTTTTACTTTTCGAACCCGGCCGGCCGGCCGGCCGGCACAGCCAAGCCAGCCGAACGAACGCAGCCCCGCGAATATAATTCGGAGCTACGCACTTCGGTCACGCACATGTATGCGTGAGTGTATGTACACGTACGCTTTTGCGTGTATATACGGAGGCGACCCGGACGAATCCAACGAGGAATTACGTACGTACGTAGGTACGAGGGTAACGCCTGAAACTGTGCCTTATATTTGCCTCCGGAAACCCGCGCGAGTTATTGAATCGAGTAGATACGAGGCAATCGCGAGGTTACGTTCCTCGCTCGCGACAAGATTCGCTGTACTCGACGTTGCTATACGCCGATGATAGCACTGATAAAGTGTGAATACAAATATTATACGTTATATTAACCCTGCGAAGTTGACGTTAAAATCTGTAATATAGTTATTGACGTGAGAGCCATTTAATTTATGTTGACTAGAAGATATTAATTTCAAGGAGCCAAAATGACACAATTCGTATAAGAGAGAAAATGAATACTAAATTTATTTTATCTAGCAGTAACAAAGGGATTTATAATTGAGTGAGTCCAATGGACCCACCGTCAGTTCTGGAAAGTTAAATATTTAGGTAAATATGAAGGTTAAGTATAAGTTTAGTTGTAAGCATTATAAGCACTATTAATTAGTTGTAAGCATTATATTAAATATCTTTTAAACACATAAATCGTTACTGTTTCAGAAGTTGGTAATTATTTACATTAACGGACACCTCACCGATCTTAACCTTGACATATGTTATCATGGTCATCGCCGTAAGTAACAATCAAAAGTTTTTAACCGTCGCTCATTGTTTGTTAAAAAGTTATTAACAAAAAAAGTTTGAGAAATATATCAGTTTGTGTCAGTGCTAAAGGAAGTAATTTACTAGTATATATGTCAAAATAGTATGTGTATGAGCGGTGAGAAATTTTACTTCCTCTTTTTTCACCTCTTTTTTTGTTAATATATATATGTGAAAATAATATGCAAATCTTGAGAAAATTAGCAAAGACCCCTACGCAAGGTTTGTATTCCGTCGAAATATTGCTCAAATCTTTCATCTTACTAACTTGATGAGTCTATCATATACTAAAATAACATATCTTGAGAAAATTAGCAAAGACCCCTACGCAAGATTTGTATTCTGTCGAAATATTGCTCAAATCTGTCACCTTACTAAATTGATCTAACTTTTGTTAGATATAGTTATATTAATAAATTTTCTAGAATTAAACATTGTGAAGCAAATGTCAATAGTTTTAAACAAGTATAAAAATACATATACGACATTATAAGTAAGTGATCTATATAAATAATATGGCGTCTTATTTCGTGATTTTTCGAAATATTTTAATTTAAGATAAGCTGTCGTTTTAATATATTTTCATGTCGAAAATCTTTTAAACGCGTATAAATCGTTGCTGTTTTAAAAATTAAATATAGCTATATTAATGAATTTTTTAGAGTTAAACATTGTGAAACAAATGTCAATAGTTTTGAACAAGTATAAAAATACATATACGACATTATAAGTGATTTATATAAATAATATGGCGTCTCGATCACTTCGTGATTTTTCGGAATATTTTAATTTAAGATAAGCTGTCGTTTTAATATACTTTCATGTCGAAAATCTATAATTTTTTCGTTTATACACTTTGTCGTTTTTCGGCAAATGAGCTTATATTCGTTACAGCTTGTTCGTATCCTTTTGACATTGGCTTACCTTCCTGTCTCGTTGCCGTGTATATCGCGCAAACAATACTCGCGTAAGAGCTTTAAAGCCCGAATAAAGTGAAAACGGAGCAGTGACGTGTGCAAAAGGATCCAAACGTGACAACGCTTCATCCGCACGTAACCAACACACAGCTGGAATATGAAATTCGGTATTCCAGCGAGATTTCATGGTGCTTTCGCGAAGGAAGCTTATTCCTCGTTTTAAATGCAAAAGTACCCGGAAACGATGAAGAATCTCGTGTTCTCCGAATTAAATTTTACATATCTAAAAAGAAGACACACGGAAAGAACGGTTTTGCTGAAATATCTAAAAATTTAGCTAGATACAGATCTGAAAATAATGATGTTGGTCCATCAAAATAATTATGTAGGACTCGAGTTGGTTACTAGCATGTCAAAACTTTTTGCAGCATTATCATTATGCTTGAGCGTCCGTTATATAATTATTTTGATGATAATAATAAATATGGAGGCGGTTCTCTTTCAAAGACACTCCAGCGATACTTAGAGTCCATTATGTCTCAATTATATATTGATGGTCCAACATAATTATTTCTACACGGAGAAAATTTTATATTAAAAATTACTATGTATGGCAGTAGCCGTGGACCATTACTGAAATTATAAAAATTTTTACTATGTTATTATATTAATAATTATTAAACTCTTTTGTGAAAACATAGTAAAAATTTTTATAATTCTAGCATGGTCCACCGCTAGTGCCATACATAGTAATTTTTAATATAAAATTTTCTCCGTGTAGATTTGTATTTAACTAAATTTTTAGATACTTCAGCAAAACCGTTCTTTCCGTGAATATATACGCAGAATGTCGATATACCGACCGTGTACAATTACAGTCTAAAATCAAATTGGCGATTAACCGTATTTCGCATTCTTCGCCGCGTTTTTTCGTCATTATTTATGACAAATGTAACCGCGTTACATTTGTTTACACGCGAATTCGAACAAATGTACGCGAACTATTTCGTGTTTCCTGCGCCAAGGGAAGGGAAAAGGACGAACGGATGATTCACGAAGGACACGTTAAAAAAAATACAAGTAATACTTTCCACTTAAGCGTCTGGGGGCTGTTTTTTTTCCCTGTTACGCATCTACGTGCCTTTAAAGCCCGCGAAGCGTACGTCGTAAATTCGCGAAATGCCGCGACCGTGGATATCTATGTGAACAAGATCGTACCACGCCACGGTGCAAAAATGAAAAGCAGCCAACCTTGAAAACGAGCAAAATCAACAGAATTTTATACGAAATGCGTCGTAAAAGCTTTTTACGTTAAAAACATTAAGTCTGTCTACTGGATTTTGCTCCAGTTATCAGATTTACATCTCAATTTTTTCCCCAATCATTTCCCTGACAGCACATAATATTCCGTACATCCATAGAATGTACTAAGAATATACTTAATATACTGAGAACATCCCTATAATATCTTTTACATTAGCGATATCCTCCGAACATTCTCAGAATCTATGTGTGTTGTTAGGGTTCGTATTATAAAGCAGCTTTAAATAAATTATCTTTTTCGAGAAATCTAATAAATAAAATTTCCCTCATTTTCAGAACTTCTACGAGAATCATGGCGAAGTTTCGGCGCTTATGATCATGACCGAGATATTTACACGCAGAAGAATTCACCTCGCAGGTAAGTCCCGATGAGACTGTTCCATACGTTTATCCCGATGAAATCGTTTTCACGGAATCTCGATTTATGCTAATTGCATATTATAGAGACTTATATATGGCGATCGAGACGCGATTAGCCAGGTAGACTGAGTCTTTCGATGCAGATTTTAAGTTCAGAACGCCCGCTCGCATCACCGTCAAACTCGTCTCTCCGAATGCTATTTTTAATGCCCTCGACAGAAAGAATCTCTCTCGTTGATATTTTTATTTGATAGAAATATAGCTATAGCTGACGGGACAAGAAGATAGAAACTAAATAAATAAGTGTGTATCATGTGTATTGATAAACTGCAGTTGTATTCGAGATACCGACGTTATATCTGGTATTTGTTGAGAAATTTATATCTGCAAATTTGCTGTTAAAGCAATTTATCGATGATAAATCGGAGGAGCGTTGTCGTCTGTCACTTCTCGATTTACTCTCGCAAATTCGTGTTATCGCAAGTGTCAGCGAGAGCAATGCACAAACAACATTCTGATTTAACAAGATTTAACATTAAATGTTACTTCTTATCGTGCATATGACTTATCTGTAAAAAAAGCACGACAGAGATTCTTTTTTCTTTATGTTTATTGTACCGAATGAAGCATCTCTATAATCGCACGCGGAGCGGATGCATCAAAGATTTTTCTTTCCGGTGGCTGATATTTTGCTGAGCTTGCCGATATTTCTATCAATGTCGAAACGCTCACACGCCAAATAACTCTTTCGCGAAACAATCATGTTTTTTAAATTATTTTGGAAATAAATATCATAAATAACATATGCAGATTGAAAATAATATGAACGCAACTGAAATTGATATCTATACGAGATATATTCTGATAAAAGATTAATTGTTTCCATAGATAAATCGTCGTTCTATCGCATATTTGATACGATCGTATCGATTTAGTGATGAGGTAGTGTTCAATTAAGTTGACTAGCAAACGAATTATCTATACGCGATATTTTATCGCATTACAATCGTCAATTAAACTTTGTATAACATTTATAATCTCCCTTAAAATATTTTATTTGTAAAAATTATCCTTTGTGGTGTTTCGATTACGTATCGTACACCTACGTTATGTATCTATCCATTTTTATCTGTATTTATTTTGCTATAAAATAATTGGAGAATCACACAAATTTTATTCAAACACAACGCGAAATATCTTTACAAGCATTCCCATGTTTTCAGTCGTAAAGAGCCGCGATTTTGTTTACCTCCGTAAACCTCGCGTGTTTTGGACCGAAACTACGCACCAACCCGGCTTCGAAACGACGGCAATGTGAAACGAGATACGTATTAGATTACATTGCATAATTTTATCGGTGATCGTAAAGCTGTTACGAAACTTGAGACCGCCCAATTCGTATGCGACGCCGGTTCACAAATTGCGGATGTTGATAAAGGTACCGTTATAAAAAAAATATCTTCGGTATTAACCACATGCATCTGGCGATAAAGTTTCATGCTTTCCTGATACACAATGTCGCAATTTGTTTCGAAGATGCATGAGCAATTGAAAATTAGATCAATCTATCGAAAACCAAGAGGGTCCAAATCTTGCAATCACCCTTTCAACAATTCGTATTTATCTGAAGTTCCTCCAACAGATTAGCATTCCGAAAACGACGCGTTAAATTTTATCAACGAGTCTAGACGAAACTCTATTAAACTGCGCGTTTGACGAATCTATTCGACGCGTTAGTAGCGATTTTTCGATAGCGCGAACGCGGACAAACAATCGCGATCGTGAACGGGGAATGAATGAATCGGTCGAATCTCGACGACGCGTATTCCGTTCACGCGTGAATCCTTCCCGCGATAAATACCCAGGTATGACGATAAATAACCAGGCCCATAGTAGATGCCCGTATATCACACTCGAGCATATTGTACGTGATGTCAGAGAGACGAATTTGATTCGCCGGCGTGGAGGAGCCCCGCCATTTGTATCGGCTCGAGTAAATATTGTACAAGAGCGAGCCGCCGTCGAGCGGCGGGAATTCAGGTCAGTCGGTTCCCGAATTTCGCCGATGGTTATAGACGCGAGGGAACCGACCGTAGGACGCTGCCTACGGGGTACCCGAGAAAGGATAATCCACCGTTCTCGAGAGGGCTCCCATGAAAAAGCTGTTTTGATCGGTTCGGGTTTCTAGGACGTTGCCCGTGAATGAGGCTTTAAGCCGGCACATACGACGCTGCGCGTTATGGGGTAGAGCGGAACCGGAGGGCGAAATGCAGGCAGACGAGTTTTCGGATATATAAAGACGAGTCCGGATATATACAAAGAACCAGATGTGTCACTGAAAAGAATCACGTAGCCCATCCCCGTACGTGCATTAAGAAGTACCCAGGGCGCGCTATTAGAAGTCCGCCCTTCGAGAGCGAGTCGGAAGAAGTGGGACGCTCGAGAAAGAGAGTCGTCGAGACAATTGCGCGAAGGAAAATTTTCCCGGCTCTATCCTCTATCGTCGTCCTCCTCGCGACCGCGGGAGTGTTCGCGCGGTGGCGTTCGCGTGACACGGCGAAAAACGGCAGACCACGCATTTAAATTTTTACATCGCCGTGTTGCAAACTCGAGTGATAAAACACAATAGCGATGTTTGTACCTCGCTCTCGTTGCAATCGATGCAAGTCGCTAGTCATGGGCGATGCGCGGGAAAATGCATAGACATGCAGGACGTTAAATGTCGCGACGTAAACGTGTCGCAATTAGTGAGCGTGCACATTGCTGGATACAAACGGTGACGGAGAATCCCGATACTCGTATACGCGCGATAGTTTTCAGGTTTCAGCCTTAGCGAAGCTTTCGAATTCTCACGAGCATCAAAATTGGACCGCGTGACGCGAGACGCGAGGAAGGTGGAGAAAAAGAACGGAGAGCCCGGCTCCTATTATCGAATCCACGGCATTGCATTAACATCTATTCTCGTCAGAAACGCAATAAAGCGCGTAATCCAAGTCGTCATTGTTACGCCGCCGGTGCCGCGCGGCACTCATTTTTCACCCCCGGGCGGTACACGCGCGTCCTTAGGGCGCGGAGGGAGTTTTCCTGGGAGCCTCGCTCGCAGCGATAGAACGAACGGCGCGGCGGCTCGGTCGACGGGGTGGCTGGCTCGTGATGCAGAGGAGGGTGGGAGAGCGGCGCCCGGTTAGAGGTTGGAGTTTGAAGGTTAGGGGCACCGGGTTGATCGG
Organism: Aphaenogaster floridana; assembly: GCA_003063835.1. NCBI lineage: Eukaryota > Metazoa > Arthropoda > Insecta > Hymenoptera > Formicidae > Aphaenogaster > Aphaenogaster floridana. The sequence goes on along the minus strand of NJRP01000133.1, from coordinate 377,099 downwards.
GTTGATGGGGCTCCGGAGAGAGAGCGGGGGTGTAGGTCTAGGTTCAGGGGCGGCATTGCCCCGGGTGGGCGTGCACTTTCGGTTTCAGGCTGCGCATGCCCGCTGCAATCGCAGGCCACCAGGGTTTCTCCCCCTCGGCCACCGGCAGCGGCGTCAGGGGTCGCGTATGCGCCCCCTCGTCAAGTTTCTACCCCGCGTAAAACCCACCACCACTACCCCCGTTTCCACTGCCAGCGGCAGCGGGCTTCGCCACCACCATCACTCGTCGATCACTACCACCGCCGTTGCCCGGGCCACCATCGCGTTCTACCGTTCCGCCGTGTCCCCGGCCACGCTTGTACCGACGCAACGGGATTGGAAATTACAGGGCGCGTCACTCGCGGGAGAACCCGACGCGAAGACCCATCCTTCCCGACGTCGCGCTTTGACCCTAAAACTCGCCACGTCTCCACGCGAACGTTCTACTTTCCGCGCTCGACGAGCGGGCGAGCCCCTTGAAAGCCACCCGCCCTGTTGTCCCACCCTCGAATTCTACGATCGATACCTGCTATTCACTCCATACCTAAATAAGGCGACATAATTGCTCCCATGTGATGTAACCATGATGCGTCACGTTGCTCCTACATCGAGTGGTCTTTAAACATGCCAGTCGATAGCCACGCCCTTCGAAAATAAGGGCAACGTGGATCCTCCAACATCTCGCTCGGCCATCTTTAAAGAGCTTTAGCTTATAAAATGGCCAAGGTCTCGATAACGGGTAACAATGTGAAGTAACGTGAAGTAGTCCGAACGATACCGTTACCAAACGCGTAATACTTTCTGTCCGTATCTACTAATTCTAAGTCCGTACGTACACTTGATTTTTTACAGTCTGAAACTTCCAACTTCCAATACGAAATACGAAACGAATGGGCGATAATGGACGTACGCGAAGTACAACGTCGCTACTTCCTTCGAACAAGGAAAGCGGCTTAGTCAATGTGTTTTTATACTCTAACAATTTCTCTTAAAGCGCCAAGTTGTATTCCGATGTGTGTCACGTTGACAAGAGTGCAAACCGCGAAAATGTTGCTTCTGCGAAGTATTACCAGCTTAACGGATAGTTAAACGGTTTGTTGAATCATATAAATGGCACGCGCGAAAGCTCACGTATTCTTGTTATAAAACAGAGTTAATTATCTTTTTATGAGCAAGCGACGTGCAGCATCAAGATTCTACGAAGAAATATACTTCGTACCGATAATCGCAGCGCAATTTACATCTAATCGCATATCTATCCGCGGAATTATTTGCGTAAACGTTTCTATATTCTCAAGAAGACACGTCGTAAAGATAAGCAGCGGCATTTATCGGTATAAACATTTAACATGCGCAACCGAATAAATAAATCAAAAATCAAAATGCAAAAGTTGAAACGTATTAAACAGAAGAAAGAAAAAATATTCTTATTTAAGTTAAGATTGATTTAAAAAATATGTCTGATTGTTTGTATATAACGATGGAGATCGTGATGTTTACCGTAGATATCATCGCGCTTTGTGCAATCGGCGATCTATCGACGAGCGACGTTATACAAGCAACGCTATTGCCGCGACGCAAAAATAGAATTTTCTTAAGCGTCTATCTATATGAAGCCGAGTGCGTCGACTTGTTCGCGGTAAAGTTGGTTTACGGCCGTCGCTGGCTGGGCGAAGCTATTCATAGCGTACCGACATGCAATTGCATAAAGCCAGTGGAAACGTTGACCCTAAAGTGTTACGTAACTCGCGTCTAGTGCCAGCTATCAGCGAAACGATAACGCCGCGGCTCTCCGATAGCCGGTCTACCGCTGTATATCTATGAGAACGTTTGCGCACAGATCGTCGTATTATTCGCAATCATCCCCCTCGTGTCTTATCTCTCGGCAAACCGTCCACCGACTTTCGAAATAGTTTGGCCTGCGTGGAAGTTACCGCGAATAAACCTCAGTCCCGGTATATCGCGGTATATGTGGGAAAGTGCAGTTTTCGAGAAAGTCCTCACGATAGCAGCCAATGTCATTGCAGAGATCGTTCCAATGGGTCAGATGTGTCAGATGGGTCAGACGAATTTAAGATAAAAAGTTACGAACCGCAGAGGTGATAAATGGCATTTGATAAGGATTCATATAATGGATTAGGGAGTTAAAGATTTGGCTTTATTATCTTTGATATCTTTTGTATGCCTTCTATAATCTAGTGATGTAATATTTGCATTTAATCTTTTCAAACACGAGTGACGTCAACCGATATGACTACGATTTGAAGTGTAAAATTTCGTTCAAATGGTATCTCTGTGCAAAAGAGAAAAGGCTTTGAAATAATATTATTCTTTAATCTCTCTTTCTCTCTCTCTCTCTCTCTCTCTCTCTCTCTCTCTGCTTGCGTATCTCTCGAAATTATTTGTTAAATGATAGCGTAATACCGCGTGCTCTTTCGCCAAGAAAACGATTATAAATATCAGACTTGCTTCGTTTGAGCTTTAAATTGACCGCAAAAGAAAGGAAGGAAAACCACAGTTTATATAAACGTTATCTGCATGTTTTATATACACAAGAGCGTGTAAAAAGATAGATTTACGTCATTTGGCATATTCTTGTTTACGCCAACACTGACCTAGAAGAAACTACCAGTTACGCGATAGTTTCAAAGTTCGTATCAGTGAGCAGCACGCGAATACATTTATAATTTCACGTTCGCGCTGTCATCCCCGAAGGTGCTCGGCGTGCTGCGCGGTAACGAGCAAACGCTATCGCGAGTTTGTCTAGTTGTGGGATAATCTCGTTTGCGCTTAACAGCGTGTTACGCAAAGTTAGACGGATGATCCTCGAGGACGAGCGAGTTCGCTTCACGAGCGCAGTTTCCGACCCAAAGCCCTTCGTCGTCGGTTCGACGCCTCCGGGCGTGTTCGTCGACGGACGAAACTGGGTTACCGCGTCGAGGTGCTCTACGAGATGAACCAAGATCGTCGCGACAAAGACGGCACGCCCGAGGAGCTCATTGTGTACGTTGTCGGCGTGTGCGCGCCGCGCCGGTCGGAAGCCGCTCGAATAAAAGATACGTGTCCAATCCCTTTTTGTGACGCGCGCATCTGCGAGATCGCGCGCGGCGTTTCCTCCTCGCCATTCACGCGGCCGAAAAACGCGCGGAGGGTAAGTGAATCGGGACGCGCGTCGCACTTGAATGGGCTAAGTCCTTAAACTGATCTGACGTAAGGATTATCAGCCGTGACGATTTCGCTGAGTACAATGCTCTCCGCTACGCTGAAGAGCCGTCCCGCGTTTGTCTCGTAGCACGTGCGAAAATATTTACGGGTCACCATCTTCAAATGTTCAAATGATTCACGCTGCTTCGAGAATACAATGCGCCACCGCGGCGGTGCAGTTTATCAGCATGATACATCCACTGCAGTATTTCAAATGCACCAAGCGTAAACCAAAAGTCACTTGATCTAAATAATACTATATAGATAAAGCGATGATTATTCTCTACCCTAGCGTTCTGAATATAAAAAAGAATGACTTTAGATTTCTGATCATCATTGATTTTCTCCGCTGTACGCTTTTAAAACAGTACTGGAGGGAGAATTCTAGTTATCCATTGGAGAGAGTAGCCGCTTTGGTAGCTAGTTAGTTCCCTCCTTAATTACCCAACTGACGCCGACAGTTCGGCGGAAACGGCTACCAGTTTTTGTTCCGACTATCAAACGATTTCGTCGGTATTTACCGAATACCCCTACGGTGCAACCGTGCAACAACGCGATCGTGTACGCGCATTAAATGCGCGACGGTGATTCACGCTCGCACTCTCGCCGCATCGCGCCAGCACGAAGAAAACGGCGCGGGCTTTAATTACAAAGCGAACGGATTTATGTACGCTAACGTCCGTGTATCCCGCCGTGACGCGGATTTAATTACAGCCGCGGCACCCGCGGCGTACGCGCGCGCCATTAATTAAGAAATTCGGTTACCAGCCGATTTAATCGCACCGAGCTCGTCTCGCAATCTTCCAGAATTCTGACGCTCGTTGTGTCGTCCCGGTAACGACGTGAGACTACACGCGTATGTAAACTATATATAAATATATAACAGATATATAAACACACACGTTACATCACTAGACGTTGCGTTCTCGTTACGTTGAAATCGTTACGTCAAAACGTATTCGCGGATGCATTGCTCGGTAATTAATCCCGTGAAGTTTACTTCACGTCAAAATTGCCGTAAGTTCCGCCGTATTTCGCTTGTGACTAATAGAGATTGAGCTAGAGATAGAGCTACACGGAAAGAACGGTTTTGCTGAAGTATCTGAAAATTTAGCTAGATACAGATCTGAAAATAATTATGTTGGACTCTCAACGCTGAGGCTAGAACATTAAAACTTTTTGCAGCGTTATCATCATGCTTGAGCATCCTACATAATTATTTTGATGGTCCAACATAATTATTTTCAGATCTGTATCTAGCTAAATTTTTAAATACGTCAGCAAAACCGTTCTTTCCGTGTGGGAAACCAGTGGGTCTATAATCACAGAAAGAAATAATCGCGTAAGAAAACAAACGTGAGTTTTTCGTACGCTCTAAGATCATCTTTGTCGGCCAAGCCGTAAAGAAACCCTTGTTCCGGTCGGCGCTATCAAAATCTGGATAGCGATATATTGCTTCCATCTGCTTTCGATCTCTTTTGGACGTATCAGCGTGCGCAGTCGGACCCGACTGCTTCCGTGCTGCACTCGTATCGCGTGTTCCACGTTCTCTCTGATTTGCCGTCTGCATCCGTATTTCATTGCCCACATTCATCTTGGGCGAAGTACAAACCAGTCGCGTATCCCGGATTTTTCAAAGGGAGATACCGGGACCGCGAAAGAAAGAGATCTGTCAATTCCTCTTTTTTCTTCCGTCTGCGACCGGATGCATAAAGAATGAAAGATAAAGGGTGACCTAAGATGTGATTTGAATGAAACAAACGTGGACGTTCCATTCCAACTTTCCCATATCGACGTGACTTTTGCCATATCGTGTTATGTCGACCGTGCGAAATGATGTAATCTGATATCTCCGATGTGATTTAATATTGGCATATTATCTAAATTTTTTATGCAGTTACTCTTACGGGTATTATATATTTGTTATATATATACATTGTGCACGTAAAACGCTACCGCGTCTTTTGATCCACGTCCGTCTCGATAAAGACCTCTTAGGCGAGGTCTGTAATTATCGTCGGCGCAGCCGTATCGATCCGTGCAAAATCCGTGAAAACGTGATCGGGGATCTTATCTGCGGGCAGCAATGATTTACGATACGTTCGGATATATCTCCGGCGTTAACCAGCCAGCCGCGGCACGAAGCTCGTGCCGCGAAAGAGCCAAGTATCGGCCGATCACCGATAACGGCGATCATCAAAGAGCTTTCTAAGATCGCTCGGAAAGGGTCAGAGGGCGGGCTACAACGACGTTTTACAGCGTGTCATGGATAGAACGATTCGGTATGGCCCGGGGGAGTGAATGGGAGGAAGGGGGAAGGAAGGGAGATTAAATCCTCGCTCGATTATGCCGTCGAGCATCGACGGCGGAAACGAAAGGAAAGACATCCCCGTCCCTTATTGCGCGAGATTGGATTTGCCGAGATCTCATTTATCGTATTAGCCGTTGCCGTGGAATTCCTCGAACGGACGCTCCGAACGAGCCCGTAGCCCAGAAAATCGTCTCAATGACTCGTAATTAGGGAATTCGATTCCTCGAACGGTTTACTGGTCCTCGACGAAGTTAAATCATCTTCCGGCCGGTTGTTGCGTCCATCGCGCGTCGTGTGTTTGTTTCCTCGTACACACTCGACACTACGACGTAAAAATATTTGTTCTACACGCACGCGTAGCTTACTCGCTTTCGTGAATTCAAGCACGTTCGCATGCCCAGCGAGCACAAATATCGGCGAGCGCGTGAGTCATGAGAATAGTTATGTACGAAATTATTATCCTCGAAACATTATCGCGATGGTTCGCGCGTACACCGTCTATGATTCTAATTAATCATTAATCATATAAAGCTCTTTATACTCTATCCGAGGGATTAAAATCACGCATGTATTTAATTTTTCAATAACGTCCATGCTGAGATTGATTGCTTCTTGTATGTATTCTTTTATTGTACATTGACAAAGTTATAATCTTTCTCATTTTTTCTACTCATCCATCATTATACCTTTTACTGGCTTTTATTCTTTCCATTACTCATATATACTATTAATAGGTCGCTTCTTGTTTTGTAATCTCGCGTTCTTACCATAACAAAAAAGAAGTCAGGTACAAATCTTTTAACAAGCGTGGACCGCGTCGAATGGGAATCGCTGCAATCGCTTCTCCCACGTATATAGCTAACTGACTTTTACGATTAGATATCGAGAAACGCTCAACGACTTGCTACTAGTGGCGATTAGATAGGACAATAATTGCGGAACAATGACCGCCCGTCGGCCGTTAGCACCGTCGCGTTGCATTGCCGTCAAGAGGTCATTGCAAATTGCATTCGCGAATCAATGCGCTGCTCTTGTAACGACATCGTAACGCGTCGATAATTCCCGATATCGAACAGATACCTGCATATCCCGTTGGATACTGCCACGCGTGCGCTACGTTGTAATACAAAGCGATACGCGAATCTGCAATAATCAGAAGAAAAATAAAACTTGCTCGTGTTTGAAATGTGGAGAATTATATGTGGCTTTTTAAACGAGAAAATGTCTTTGGTCAAATCCCCTTGAATTAGATTTCTTCCTCGGTGAGATATCTATTCTACATACACTCAGAGAAAAAAGTCGTATCAGCAACTAGAAATTTGTGGACAAATAGCGCCTCAACTATGTGCTATAAAGTTGCAGTAACAACAACAAATAAGTTATATGAACTAAGAAAACATAGTAATATTAACCATTTATAGTAAATCGTTGGATAAACTACATATTTGTCTGAACTGGAAAAATGTTGTCATAATATCTTACTTGTATGAAGTTTATATAACTGTGTAATTATAGTTGAGTCGCTATTTCACTATCAATTAATAGTTCACAAATGTAGTTAGCGTGACTATATTTTAACGTACTACTTTAGTTCCTATTATTTCGTAAAACTAGTTGCAACTACTTAAATTTCAGAGTTGCCAAATTATAGTTGGCAGAACTATTTCGTTTTCTCTCAGTGTAATGGAGCATTGGATTAGGAAATTTAAAAACCATCGCGCTGTAACAAAGACCGATGGACGACGATAAATAGTGATGCGTAAAATGATTTCGATTGCACGTAGAGAGAAAAAGGAAGGTGCACAAATTGCCTCTCGACGTTAACGTTTTATAAGCGAATGAGTTTTGCTCGTAAACGTGTACTCGCTTTCAGCTCGTGCACGAGACGTAATGTCCAATATCGACCAGCGTCGGTGGTAGCTGATAATAGATAGAAAAGTGAAGCAGACAGTTACGGTGGAATGACGCGTAACAATCGTTACGTTAATGATCGACTGGAGAGGAAGAAGTAAAAGAGACAGAAAGAGAGTAAATAATTGAGCTTGGGAGCAATAGCGAGTATTCATGATTATGAATGGTCGGGTAGATTCGGCATGGAAGAATCTACTTTTCACCTTGTCTGCCTCCACGAAACCGTTTAGTGCATTACGGAAAAATACTTAACCCAACTCAAACATGTTTATCAGTTTAGTTCGTATCTACGTTGTTTATTTAATATTTTTAATTGATAAGGAAATATCGAACAAAAGCAATAAAGATAATATTGAGTACATTAATAGGCTGTTTTTAATTAATGTATTTCAATTATATTTTATTATACAATTTCTGTTAATGATAACAATAATGTGGAAAATATCAACTCCAAGCCTATACCATGAACTATATCTTTCTTCTCCTTATTTTAAGGTAGTTGTCTTATTAGTGCATGTATTATATTAGATAAAGTGCTAGATCCTGGATATTATATAAAAATATGCGATCAGCTTTGCACCACATTTTTGTGCGGCTTTTTATCTTAAAAGAAAGTATTATAAGCTTTATAATATTATGATTACTAAATAATACAAAAGAGATGTCAAATACGGTTCAGCCTCAGCAAAAATAATCGATTAGCTTTCGTTAATTTATATTTAATGAGGAGCGATTTGGCTCTTAATTAACCGCGCGAATGCGTACAATCTGTCGATTCGTGAATATAATTAAACCGTCGAAATACCACGTCATCTCGCAAATTAATATGAGCTGTCCATCTATCCATGGCCGCCGAGCGCTGTTTATTTCTGGACACATCAAATGGGGAGCCTTTGGAGAACGATCCGCTTTAATCAAGTAATCCAACATGCAAATGAAGGTTAACGCGCGACAGGAGAACTGTTCGTCGAATCGGCATAACCGTTGAAGAATTTATCATATCGAAATAGCGTCGGGATCGTCGAATAGTACGGTGACGTCGCTTACGTTTCTCGCGATGGCACATAATTCCACGTCACGGATACATACTTATGCGATCGATCGCGTAGCAGCCCTACGTGTTCCGGCCCCATCGGGGCGGAAATCCGAGTTGCTGGAGCGCCGCTCGGCAAAGCTCCGCGCCATCATGAAATCATAAGTGGACGTCACGCCACGGCATTCTTCGAACATTGAATTAGTGAAAAGGAGATTCCTGGGAACGACGCGGAGATACACGTACCTATGTATGTGCAACGATCCCGCGGCATGGTGTCTGGCGATTTCGTGCTGCGATTCGTGAAACACGAACGGCGGGAATGCGCTTGGGAACCAGGGAGGGAGGAGAATATCGACGGAACCGATAATTTCCTCGAGAGAGAGAGGAGGGAAGGAACTCGTCTCATCAATTCATAGGTGTTCGATTTTTTGCGAATTTATCGTGAGTCTTGGTAGCACGTTTCCTTGGATCGGTAGTAGATCGACATTCGATGGATCGATCTAAACGTACAAGACGAACGCATGTGCCGGACGTATGATAGCGCGCGTGTTTCTGCGATCCGGTTTTCTGTTAGCGAAGACGCCAACGTTATAAGTTACGTCGTTATTTTTACTGGCGAACGGCTGGTTGGAAGAATAAGTCGGTCTCGCCGCATCGACTGCAAAATGGCACATTTGGCGAGAGCGTAACGCAAAATTTACACAGCTGGCTGAATGAGTTTCTAGACATTATTTGACGTTAGAACACTAGCGGTAGTCATCTTGACACCGCGAACTTTTTAAACAACTGTAAATTTTAATAATAATTAGATAAGACCAAATCGAGAGATAGGCCAATGATGGTCATAGCGGACCTTAGTGCTCCAATAATATTAATGTGTGACTTTTCTATAAACTGCGCGCCGTTACTATATCGGTCTTGAAACGCAGCTCTCGAATATCACAACATTGAATTGAAAATCAATTTAATGATACTGATGCTAACAAGCATCTATAAGATTCCCCCCTTTCCATCCCAACCCGAAAAACTGTAAAGAATTTATTGCGAAAAATATTACCTCAGCCAGGATTTGAACCTGGACCTCCCTACAATCCGTGAGGGTGTCGTAGCGCAGTTTATACACTGAGAAAAAAAGCTGTTGCTTCAATTAAAGTGGTATTACGGAGTGCCAAAAACATAAGTAGTTCATTCAATTGTATTATTATTAGATCCAATGTCTGCATTAATTTTTAAACCAATAATTCAATCATTGTTTTAATAATCCAAATATTGGATCCATTAATAATACAATTGAATGAACTACTTATGTTTTTGGTATCCCGTGATACCACTTTAACCCTTTAAGGCCCAGTGTACATAATTATGTACATTCACTTTGAGTTCTTCCCAAATGTTTTGCATTGATAAAGTAGTGTTTCTGTCGATATGATACTCTTGATCCGTTTTATATGGAGCTAGATTTTCTATCTCAATTCGTAAAACAATGGTGTTCCCGCTAAACAAGCCACTATTGTGATCGTTGATCGTAAATTTTACTCAAACGGAATCGATGTCTGGGCCTTAAAGGGTTAATTGAAGCAACAGCTTTTTTTCTCAGTGTAGAAAAGTTACACATTAATATTATTGGAACACTAAGATCCGCTATGACCGTCATTGGCCTATCTCTCGATTTAAATTGTAAATTTTAAATTTCTTTTTAATTTTTAATCGATGATAGTACAATTCACCGTAATAATCTATCTCGCGATGAGGTGTGCCCGGACTTTCGGCCGTCATATAATCCACATACGCACGCGATCTCCTTCCGCAATATCTCTCGCGTACATTTGCGCTAAGCAGACATCCCTCCAGGACCTCCAGCGAAACGTTCTTTCGTAAACGAGCGGTTATAAAATTTCCGGGACGAGAAATAACGGGACGTGGCGTAGTATCTCGTGCGAAAATCGCTCTCGCGCCCCTGCCGGGCCCGGGCTCGTTAAATCGCGCACCGGGCGATTTTTCAATCGTGCACGCGTGTCACCACCTCGGTCTCACGTAGATAAAGGAAACGCGTTTTACGGGCTCGTAAAAACGCCCGCCCGTGAGGGTCGCGCTGCGCCGCGAGGGTCGGCGGGAGTCGTTCTCGGGGGCGAGTTGCAGTCAGCCTGAGGAAGCGAGCTTTCTCTCCTCGTTACGTTCGCCGCTCGCTACTCCACTTCGCGCGAGTCTTGGCCGGTTCGATGGACCCGCGGCTCGGCACGGCTCGGCGACCAGTCGCGGGGCCCAGGTTTGTTTTGGATTTAAAACTAGGCCGACGGGTCGACGGCCTCGGACGAATTCCCCTCTTCCCTCCCCCGAGACACTCTTCGACTGCCTTTTCTGCCGCCCCCCCCCCCCGCTCGCGTCGCGACTCCTTTCCTTCTGCCCATGACTTGGGTTGCGCGAACCCATATCGGCTAACTTACGTTACGGAGTTGATCTCGCACGCGTTGCGTGACCCATACAATCACACGTAAAAAAGAAAGAGAAAAATACAGAGAGAGAGAAAGAGAGAGAGAGCATGCACGCTCTTTTGAGGTAGGGACGCCAGTAGTTTCGAGGACAAAGACGGTCGGTATTTCGGTACGTTTGATGTTTCTTTCCAGTGGTGGCCTGTGTTTCGCCAGGGGCGATGGATGAACTATTTCCTTTACGGGGAATTGATTTACGAAAGAAAATATACTTATAATTATGGATGCATAGTTAACGTGTTAATGGTTCACAATAGATGTATGTTTAAAATCCCCAAAAAATGTCGATATTATTAAGAGAACAATGACAAACATATTAATTACTAGTTGCTAAAAAAATGATACTTCTTCCTAATTATGTCTGTGGATATGTATTTTATTGTTAGCCGATGTAATCGCGCGAATTTTTCATTTATTTCCTCAAAAATTTCCATATACTATCTCTGGATAGATTATAAAGGACAAAGAAATATGGCTATCTAACAAGGGAACACTCTCAAGTGTAAATCGCAAAATAATGCCAAACCTATACAGATCTGTTGTTTGGGTAACCAAAAAGTGAAATTCATCATTATAAGCCCAACCTTTGCGATATAAGCACAAAAAAATCATATATATCGGAATTTTACGGATCATTACCTGTGTATTATTTTGTCAGTTCTTGCTTTTCTAGTAAAATGTTTATGTTTGTATTAACATTTTGGATGATTTCAAAATTTGTGAATTACACAGATGAAAATGGTAGAACTAATATGTCGGACATGAATCTAAAGACTTTCCGAAATACACTGAAAATGATAAGTATTATAAAAAGATATAGTTTATGTTATATATTATAGATTTTCTGTATATAGTATGTTATAGTATGTATTGAAATATATCCAAAATGTTAATACAAACATAAACATTTTACTAGAAAAGCAAGAACTGACAAAATAATACACAGGTAATGATCCGTAAAATTCTGATATATGTATATGATTTTTTGTGCTTATATCGCAAAGGTTGGGCTTATAAATGGTGAATTTCACTTTTTGGTTACCCAAACAACAGATCTGTATAGATTTGGCATTATTTTGCGATTTACACTTGAGAGTGTTCCCTTGTAAGATTAAAACAACTATAATGCACATGCAAAATGTATAAACAAGTATAGTATAAGTAACGCAAAAAATCTTTGATATTCCGACGCTAACGCTTTATGATTATTTATAGAATGTGTAACCCTCAAAATCGAACTTCAAACGTAACGGTAAAGATAAAGGACGAAGAGCAAAAATTCGCAGCGCGTCCCGACTCAACAGTGTATTATTCATTAAGTTTCGGGGACAGAGAGCTCGGCTCCCCCCGGGCCCTCGCGTCTTTGTCGGCCAAGCGTGTATTGCCGATTTAACGAAACAATTTGGGTCGCTTCGACAGCCCCGTGTGCTACGTCTTTGTTGTACCAACAGAGCTCTGTTTCTCCGAGCCCTTAACATGGGGCGGCTTCGGTATGCGTGTGTGCTATCGCGCCACGCACACGCACGCACGTATACATGATATATACGCAGCAATACACACGGCGCGTTGGCACACATCGCTTGGAGCTGACATTTATAAACACTGTGTCGTAGCGAGGTACACACAGAGGCTTTCATTCAACCAGAGCCTGATTACACGAGTTGTGCGAGATATCGGTGAGAAGGGGATTGCGAAAATCGGACGCGCGGATTTCTCGAGAGAAAAAAGTGGGAGAGCGACAGATGGCGGGGATTTTGAAGCTCCGAAAAAAAGGGCAGTGCAAGTAAATTATAAACGGGCCACTTGAGTACGATCGCTATTAATAAGAAACAAATAAATCCAGAGATACACAGATTTTCATATTCTCACATTCTCTTGTCCGAAATAAACGTGCAAAGTACAGCAAAAGAAAAAATATTTTTGGAGATGTAACCCAATTCGAACCGGTGTTACTACCCAGGTAACAGAGAAGAATGCAACAAGCATTCTA
>NJRP01000133.1:311221-352637 GCA_003063835.1 Aphaenogaster floridana | reverse complement strand
CTCTCCCCCTCCCTCTCCCTCTCCCTCTCCCTCTCTCCTCCTTCTCTCTCTTTCTCTCTCTCTCTCTCGTTGGATTTGAATAAACATGTCGGACAACTTATATGGCCAGACTCTTATTATAGGGTCTCTACCACTTTTGCTACCTGGGCTACCAGCTGGCGAAACGCCGAACGTCTCAGGATAGCTTTTGAAATTCCGAATGCAGGTAACGGAAATCGGCAAAAGGCGCGAACGAAAGTATCCGGTTCGGAAAAATACGATAGAGATCTCACGACCGACATTCTTTTGCGGGATATAAACGCCGGCGGAAATCTATTCCCCGTTGAATTTAGATACGCATGCGGGTATAATTCTTTCCGATTCTGCTTGCGCATCGAGCCGTACCGGCGTCGCGATTTTTACAGCCTTTTCATGGTCGGCGTAATCGAGGTCTTTCCGCGCGAGACAAATTACGACTCGAAGAAAATCAGGCTAAAGAGTTGCGCGCGTAGGTGTACGCTTTTATTGTTTTTCTCGCGCATACCTCGCACGTCCGGCCGCGCAAAAAAGTCAATAACACTGATATCGATCTGCCGTAAATTATCCTCGATCAACTATAATTACGCTAGGAGACCAGGATTAATTAACATATAAATGCGTTCTCACGGAGGGAAAGACATTGGCAGCAAGACACGCCGGCCAGGTCATTATTGCTGTTACGTACAATATTTTTTTCCATTCTGATTGCAGCGCCAGTATTTATCTAATCGCCTTTAGACTCGCGAGACTATTTTTACTTTGTTGACATTTGTAACGCTCGGTTAAATTTATTACACGCAAGTTCCGCGGAAGTTGCGGTCCGAATAGCGTCGGCTCGACAACTCGGTTGTCGACGCGCGTATCGCGCTGTTTATCGTGATGGAAGGTTTCTCTGTTGAATTAAAAAAGAAATCCTGATATTCCTTCAGAGATTATATCTCGCAGAACAATTACCTTCTTACACTGAAAGAAAGGCTTGGTTATAAAAATCCAGGCTTGGTTAATGTTATCATTTACCAAGCACCTTGGTGAAATAGTTTCAATTGAACGTATAATAAGTATTACATAATTTAGTTGGCTCAACTAAACAAAAAATTTACTCTTTTATAATTATTACAAATGTTAATAATTATTACAAAATGTTTTGTTATTATTATTATAAACGATAATAATAATCAAAAATTTCGAAAGAAAGTATACTAATTGCATCTCACAAGTTTACCAAGAATTTTTTTTTAGTGTACGAAATCGGAATTTTATGATCATACATCGAGGCACGATAGTCCCAAGGTTAACGGAAGTCGAGAACTCTGTCGAAGAGAAAATGTCTACGATTGTCTCGCGACAAAGGGACGCCGCAGTTTTCCTGCGGTTCTTCCAATGTTTTCTTTGTCCTGGCGAGCGTTTCTCGCGCCGTTATGAGGGGTCTGTCGCCCGACGATAAAAGCGCACTAATCGCATTAGCGGCTGCGAGGTGCAGCGAACCGCGTATGCCATCCTTGGAAAAAGTACTCCAAAGTCTATTCTCTCGGTAAAAGGAGGCACGCATCTTCACGCACGCGAAGCTGTGCGGTGCATCTGCAGCACGAGACCGTCGCAGAGTCCTCGTGTAGATCCCATCCCGTTCCTCTTTTTCGCGATAGTGACGTCATCGAGGCCGGAATGCAAATAACGGTTGGACCACCTACCAGGCTCCTCCTCTCTCAAGATCGCTCTGCGTCTCAGTGAGTCAAAGGTTGCGCGGTGCACGCGTGTGCCGTTTTGTAAACGCGGCTGCAGGAGAGAGCCATTTACCCTCTTCAGAATCTCACGTCTGTCCAGCGGGACGCTCCGGAGTATGATCTATTTTCGTAATTGGTACGGTGGCATCCTCATGATGGATGATCGCACTTAGAGTAGTCGGCAGATGATAGGATCCAGTCGAAGCACCATGAAAACCAGTCATTGGCGTTGAATCGAAGCCAAGGTCTAGCCTCATTACTCAAACTGGATCCGCGAGACGTGCAGCAGGCAGCTCATTCGCGTCACTCCGGCGGGAAAAAAAAATCAGGCCGTTTGATTTGCACTTACCGTTAGGCCATGTTAAATCACTCGCTGATGATCGTAACGAAGTATTTTAATCTTTTCCTTTTTTATTTCTCCTGCAATCGATTTCTTTAAGTACCGTATTCGTCGTAAAACGTTTAAAGGAAATGAAATGACAGCTAATTTAGCGGGGGCCTTTCGCGGCGTCATTAACTTTTCGAGTTAACGTGCGAGCTAACAAACGCTATAATCTTTCCTTGTTCCTTTTGCGGCATCCTCCTGCCTGCTCGTCTCACTGTCTGCCGAGATCGACAGTACAAGAACGTAGAAGAAAGTTAACTCTCGTGTGGCTACTTAAATGTACGATTTACTGATAAACGTTAATGAATGCGTATCGACAAAAGAATCGTATCGCGTATCTCTCTGAGCAGATAGAATAAGTCCATTCACAAGTTCCAAATTCGGTGTGTCACGCGGCAATTTTGCAACTGCCCTGCGACGTCGCCGTCGCGAGTTTCCTTCTACGGATCGTTTTTATGTAAGTGCGATACGAGTACAGAATCGTGCGTTATCCAACGCGAGAGACGGGATAAAGGAGAAGGGAGAACCGAAAGAGGATAGCTTCGGCAGATCGCTTTTTTGGGCCCTTTATGATCCGAAGCGCCGCGCATCGCGCCGTTCGAGCCGCGTAATAAAACGGGACAGTATCACACCATCGGACATAGACACAATCATTTTATACGAGCAGGAAAAAAATAAAGTAACCTCCAGTCACTTCTCTCCTGGGCGCATTTCAATGAACTTCAAGGACCCCTGTCCAAAAGGGTGCGCGTTTCATCTTTGTTTCAAAATGCTGATAATCTTGTCGTCCGTTTCTAAAATATCACCC
This sequence comes from Aphaenogaster floridana, assembly GCA_003063835.1. Classification (NCBI taxonomy): domain Eukaryota; kingdom Metazoa; phylum Arthropoda; class Insecta; order Hymenoptera; family Formicidae; genus Aphaenogaster; species Aphaenogaster floridana. The sequence goes on along the minus strand of NJRP01000133.1, from coordinate 349,705 downwards.
AATCGGATTACAGCGGTTCGCGCGATTCGTTATGGAGATTTTACGCGGAGCATTAAATTTTTGACTTGATGTCTTAATACATGGGCAGCAGAACCTCTTCGATTTATTATTATTTTCTTTGTGTTTTTACAAATTACATATTGAGTAAACAATCAAAGGGGCTCAGTAGCAATTGAGCCTCAACCAACAACGTAGAACTACGTCAACTGTCACTATTTCTTGGTATTTTCTCTTTTTTTTCATAACTTTTTTTTTAACAATGGGCAAACGAAAATTTTGGATGGACAAACGTGAACAATTCGTGGACAATCATATCTCGCTTAGAAATTAATGAAAAATGTTCATGAGGGTGCTGATGTCAAATTTTTTCTTATTTTTTAATTTGAACATAACTTTTTTTTGAAGGATAAGCAAACGAAAATTTTGGGTGGACAAATGTGGACAAACGAATGCCACCTGAATTTTATAAAAATTTGCATTTCGGGGTGCTCATGTCAAATTTTTCCCAATTTTTTTATTTGGTTATAACTGTTTTTTGAAGGGTGAGTAAACGAAAATTTTTGGTGGACAAATCGTGGACAAACGAATGCCACCTGAATTTTATAAAAATTTGCATTTCGGAGTACTGATGCCAAATTTTTTCCAATTTTTTAATACCCGCGTGAAGTTAGCCCCTCAACATTTAAAAAGATTAACTTTCTGTAGCTCATTCGATTGCTTATCGTTTGCACATGTATGCACATTTCGAATTTTTGTTTGCACACTTCTAATAAAAAAGTTATTAAAAAAACAATTTTAGGGTGGCCAACTTTACATTAGCCTCCCAACTACGAGCAAATTAGATTGAAGTAGCCTTAATCGATAGATTTTCGTTTGTACATTCCTAAACAGATCGATTTTTTGATTGCACACTCTTAGTTAAAAAGTTATTAACAATTAAAGTTTCGAGAACAGTCCACTATGGTAGATAAGCTCGAAGCACGGATACTGCGTTCAAAATGGCATTAATCGATAGATTTTTGTTTGCACATTCCTAAACAGGTCGATTTTTTTCGTTTGCACACTCTTAGTTAAAAAGTTATTAACAAATAAGGTTTTGACCAAGTTATGATTAAATTAAAAAATTGGAAAAAATTTGACATTAGTATTCCCATGAACATTTTTTATTAATTTTTAAGCGGGATGCGATTGTCCACAATTTAGTTTTTGAGGTGTTCTAATTCGTCGAATTCCATGTCTACGTGTCCCAGGACAAAGACATCTAATTCCACTAATTAGAACACCTAGACACCAAAAACTACGGAGCGCACTATTTGGATCACGTCATCGGCATCCTGGGACACGTAGACATCGTATTCGAAGTATTAATACTTCTAAACACCAAATTCAATACCAATGATCCTTTAATCGCTTTGCCAACAATCTATTCACTAATTATCAACGTTAAAACGTGAGGCGAAACAAAATCACAAGAAATTTATCTTAACTTTCCAACGCTACCATATCGAAGGGTTAAGGGATGGAGGGTTGAAACAAGTTTTATTATAAATAGGACTCTATAAACTATCTAATGAGATACTATTTATTACTCTACAATTATTAAAAAAAAAAAATTGAAAGTAATAAATAGTCGTTAGTATCAAATTAAAATATTAAAAATAAGTCGACCTTGACTGACAAAATATAATTTATTAAAAATAATAAATAAACTACGTTTCGACTTTTCGGTTTGGGTCCTTATCAAGTCTGCGTACAGCAATATAACAATTTACCATAAAAGTATATTGCTGGTACATAAAAATTAAAATTAAAAGTTTATCACGATATAAAACATTTTAAGGATGTGTGAAGAGCAGCATTACACACTGGCAGCGTCAGATTCGTAACATGTTAAAATCTACACGTCATACGAATCTGATGCTCTTGACACATCCTTAAGATGTTTTATATCGTGATGAACTTTTAATTTTAATTTTTATGTACCAGCAATATACTTTTATGGTAAACTGGTATATTGCTGTACGCAGACTTGATAAGGACCCAAACTACGATTATTAGTTGCGAAGATATAAGCATTCAAAGTGTGACATGTTTTTGTTGCATCCGTGCTCGCGAAGTTATCCCCTACCCCGAAGAAAGACGTAGTTCTACGTCAAAAGAATCTATTTTGATAATTTTATGAGATAATTGTACATTTTTCAGAGATGCTTTATTTTTTACCAACACTCATTCGACTCTTTTAATCGTTGATTAATTAAATATAAAATTTAAACGTACGCGAGAGACTAAAAAAGACGATCCGTTTCCGTGAGAAATGTCTCATTTGTGCCATCTGTTCTCGCAGAAGCCAAGCATAATCCTCTGTAAAGCTGCGTCTGTCTGTCGTCCAGTTCTTGTCACGAATGCCTTGCGTCTGACATATTTATGATAGAGAATACGAAGCCGTGTTTAAAGATACAGATAGCAACTCTTATTATCCGTGCGCTCGAATAACTCAGTATATATAACTCAATATAATTGTAAGGAGATTAATATACTAACAATATATCCAGCATCTTCTGTTTCATCATCAACATCACTGTCTCGAGTGCCGATTAAATCTCTGTTATGACAACCGGTAATTATTTACGTTGATGAAAAGTTTTTAAACGTATGTGATAAATTTTTAAGTCGACCCGACTGGCAAGAGATGGTATTCTATTAATTACCACGTATCAACCATACGGATTGTGGTCCTCTACATGTAATAAATTTAATATTAATAAGTTTTTAAGTTAATAAACTGCATTCTTTTTATCTTCTTACTTTTAATCTAATTTGTTAAGTAAATTGCACGTTATATTTATCGTATTGATTAATAAGAAATAGATATGTAATCCCAGGATTATCTGTGTGGAATTAATAAATTAATAAATAGATAGATAAAAAGCTGTAAATGTGTGAACTTTCAAATTTTTCTGAAATAACGCACGTACAAAACGTAAATTGCTCGAATCTATCGCGCTCACGGCGCTCTTTGTTCTCGGCTCCTCCGAGTTATCGATCGGGACGGAATCGCGTCGTCGCATATAGACGAGATCCGAAGACTGCTGCGAGCGACGTCTAAATGGTTTCCTTCTTCTTGGCAAGGGGGGACTTGCGACAGTCGATACCTAGCGCAAACACTATAATTTCTTCCGGCCGCGTTCTTATCTTTTGACATTTGTGCGCTGAAACACGAGTGTCACACGCCTGCCGGGGCAGGAACGTGTTCGAGATTCTGTCACTCGCGATTAGGACACCCACTATTAAAGCTTTCCGATCTAGAGCTGGGGGGAAAAAAACGAGTAGGTTTACCCATATCACTTATACCAGCAATGTCCCCTATTTTTTAAGAGATTTTATCTAGGTTATTTCTGTCTTTTTCCCCCTTTTTCCCCCTTTCTCTTTATCCCCGAATAATCTTTATAGATCTCCACTACTTGATCCCTCGCTTCTAATAACGCAATAATGACAGATTCATAATTCAATATTTCTTTAAAAAAGTGTGCAAATTAAGAATTTGCACAGTGCTTCCTCATCAGGAAGTTTTTCTTTATTTCTTTATTTCTTCTTTTTTTTCGTTTGGCTTCCTCATAGAGGAAGCTTTGTGAATCGACGAAAGTTTGAAGATACAATTTACAATTTTATATGAACGTACACACTTCATTACTCGAAAAGTACTTAGTAAAAAAATACTTTATTATAGTGTTTTGAAAAGCTCTCGAAGTAAGCTATAAGAATATGCAATAAAAAAGTAGGCTTTCAATAGTAAAAATTGAAAGAGAGCCTAAAATGAAAATTTAGAAAAAATTAAAAATTTTATTTTAAAAAACCCCTTTACTGATTATCACCAAATACAATTTCATTACATATTCTTATAGCTTACTTCGAGAGCTTTTAAAAACACTATAATAAAGTATTTTTTACTAGGTACTTTTCGAGTAATGAAGTGTGTACGTACACACATACACACACACGGACATTTTGTTAAAATGTGTTTTTTCGACGTTTTAAAACAATCTAAAAGCTTTAACAAAGAAAATTGGAAAAAAATTTTTTTCACGAAAACAAAGCTTCCTCTATGAGGAAGCAAAATGCCTGAATTTCGATCTGGGTGGCAACAATTCATTTCAGCGCTCGAACATATCGACATCCTTCCTCTCTTTTATTCCTTTCCACGTGCAACGCCATCCTTCTCTGCGCGTTGCATTTTGTCTCGTCTTGTGCTGCAGACGGCCGACTTTTTTCCACCTTCTTTCCTTCCTTTTCGTTCACTCTTAGCAACTCTCAGCCGGCATCGCTGCAGCCGGCTGCATCGTCGAGACGCAATTCGAGTTTGACCTTCATCCTGTGCTCCTTGCCATGGGGCTCCACCGCTCTCACCCACGAGCAAAATGATTATTATGGTTCGACGTGCAAACACGCCCTTCGAGTTATTTCCTTGAAGACCGACGAGAGATGATATTAAAAAGTTTCGTTCTGTATGAGCGAAAAAGAATTTCGTTTTACATATCGCGAGATTTCACGTTGATATAAACTCGCATAAAATTATCACGCGTGCAGTCTATTTCAATAATGTAATACGCGTCCCATCAATAATTCGATGCTCGCAATTAGAGATATGCAATCTCGTCGACATCTAAAGATGAACGATCGAGAGTAACGGTTTTGCTCATGCGAATCTAATACACAAGCGCAATCGTTTGTTTGCTTACGACTAATTACCAAGATATCGCAGGCATCGCCATCATCGTTAGCCGGTCTAACGGCATGCATGTACGCGCGATGCGTTGCACATGCACAATGTTCGACGTTCGTAACTTGTAATGCATGAAGCATTAGCGACCGAGATAAGCTCATGGAGGAGGCTTGGTGCTACATCGTGCGCTACAAAGTATCGCGTCGTAGATTCGATCGACCACAAAGACGCGTGTTCCGTAGCTTCGCGGATAGACAGACGTGGGTGTCGAAGACAGACACCGCGCGAACGAAACAACGAGAGTTGCAAGGAGGGCAAAAAAATAAACGCAGTCGACGCATTTATCAGCCGCGATAGCGAAACGATGGCGGAGGTGACGGTGCATCGTTCATACATTGTTCGCGTTGAAGCGAGCCTGATCGAACACTGTCCGCTCATGTTTGCTCGTCATAGCAGCCGTTTAAATAAGCGATTAGAAAGCGTTAATCTCGCGACAACGCTTGTTAAGGATTTATTGTTGCTCCTCGTCGTGCGCGCAGCTCGCAACTCGTGTCTTCTCGAAACGCGTTCCTGCGGAATGTAACGAACATCCGCACCCAGTTGCAGATGCAGACATACCGCCGCGTAGATCTTGCGCAACGTTTCTTACGGGCGTGTTAGCGGCGGCGCGTGACGAGAGGGCACAGGTCACAAAGACAAAGATTACGCGAAATGGAAATGTGCCTTGTGCGCGTCCCTACTGATCTGATAAGAGTATATCTATCGCGGATAAAGTCATCATTGTAACCACGGCACAAAAATGCGTGAAGCGAATATGAGGTTCAATGAAAATGGAAGGAAGATAAAACGCGCGGTCAAATGTCACGTGCTACTATATTAGATATTTTTGAAGTTCTGTTTAAGCATTATTCGCCGCGCTAGTTGACAGAAGAAACGTTATTTTAAGGTTACATCGACAGGATGAGAATGACAAGAAGTATATCAAGGGTCAATTTCGACAATTCATGATATCAAGCGATTTTATCTCGATTTTGCGAAATGGTAAAGAAGCAAGGCATTCTTTGCCACTTACCAATCGCATGAGAATTGAGAACAGTAGCGAGATGTTTGTGGTTGCCGATTAACGTACTTCCGGTAGCTCGTCCATGTTAATTGCCTTCGACGCGTTTCGTGATATTTAGCAGTTATCGCCGAAAAGTGTAACGATGTATGTATGCGTGTGTGCACGAATGTAAGCGGGATAAAGTGCAAATGAAACGTGGATACAATGAAAGCCACTTTCGACGATTATTTTTTTTTTACGGGAGAAACGAGTGCCGAGCTGTCTATTGGATCGTTCGCCTGTTAAATCGGCGGACATGGGATATGCAAACTGCCGCTGATGGACGAGCTATTTTTGCGCGATGGAATTTACGGGATTTGCATTGAAATCACGTCAAGACGAGAGAGCCGTATCGCGTCGCGTGTCGAGCACACGAGAGATAAAAACACCGACCGCGGTTTTGTGAGACTTTGTAACAATAAATATACACGAAGGTTTGAAAAGTTATGACTGATGTACAAAAAAATGTATAAGTGCAATGCTATTGGAGATGACTTTTTATCTAACTCGAAATGTTTTAGCTTGGTTTTTTAATAACAGTTCTTTTTTCACATTTGATATGATGAGTAATATATCTTGTGACATTAGATGACACAATATCTAATGATTGTGTTATGCAGAAGAACACATTATAAATATCATGAAACTTATCTGAGAAACAGTTTATTTCGTTGCATTCTCGGGTTATCGATCGTTTCCACCCAAGATTTCTAAGAGTGACTCACTGCTTCTCCTGATTTCACCGTAGCGAATGAGAGTGCTTCTTGAATCATAATGAAACACTGATTAATCATGACCGAGTATATCACCGGTTATTTATATCACTTTCACAATATTTCTTTTTTCTTATGTGGTTTTACAGCTTTATATAATAACGATGCGTTTAACGATGCGTTAAATAGGAAATAAAATTTGTTTGAAGGAAAATGATCAGAATTGCTGAAATTAAAAACATATAAAATATTTTTATTTATAATCGCAAAGGTTACAATCCTGTATAAAAGCAACTACAAGTGAATGTGTGACACGTGGATATTTGTCTTTACGCAATACCATTAAAAGTCACGACGTAAAAACAGGTATAAACGCAGAGCGAAGGGTCGGATAAGCCTTATTAACCGTCTGGAACAAAGAGTCTCTCAGGAGTTAATTACGATGCGAAGAATGGCCGTCGGAATAAAGAAAATGCCACGCGAAACATTACTAAAAGCACATAACCAGAAAAAGCGTAATAATGAAAATTGCAAAGTAAGATTATTACAAATTATTCCGAAATTGTGAGATTCATTAATTCACAATTACTATAGTTACATTCGAATAAGAAATCGTCGTAGAAAAACAGTTACAACATTATTTCATCTATATAATGAATAAAGAACAATTATATATGATTACGTTAAAACTGCAATAAGTTACAAAATCGCTTTCTTATGTTGTAAAATATTTGCACCGGAGTTGGATCTTGCTATAATAATTGAGTTGTTTGTTAAACAATGTGACAGTTTTTTGTATGTAGACTAATACTGCTAAAAGTTCATGCGACTTAAAAAATAATAGCAATAATATAACTAATATTACACAGATAAAAGAAAATATATGTAATTAGTTTATTTTAACACTTTCAATCGGAGTACGTGTTTTTTTAGCATTTTCCTCGCCCGACGCACTGATAGACGCACTGATAGGCGAACATGCACTAGAGTGCAACGTTCCCGGTTGAAATCGCTCGATTTTTCACATCAGTTCACGCACAGTTCGTTTGAATAGCACTCGCGCAAACGACGAACCAGGCACGGTCGTCGAATGGAATCGCGATTTTCGTGAAAATCGCATCGCGAAAATGTGGTGTCGTTGCTGCCGCGGCTCGTGCAGCGGAGCCATCCAACAAATCGCAGATGGCTGCCGGAGACCCACTGGCCCAGTTCCACCCAGTTTCGCTTCATCCCCCTGCATCGCTGCACCCTGCTGCATCTTGCGTGACGTCACCAGCCACCCTCGACCACCCACGCTTGTGCAGAGGCCACCCCTTCTGCACCGGCAACGCTCCCACTCTCGCTGAGGTTCTGCCCCCTCCCTTTCGGAGAGGAAAAGAGGTAGGAGGAAAGACTGCAGTTCTCCGTTCCTCTAGACACCCTCCATTTTCTTCAAGCGCACCTTTTTTCGCGCTTCTTCTACTTCATTCCCCGCTTTCGTGATACTTTTACCCCTTAAAATCGCACGCGAGTGCTTAAAGAGACGGTACCGCGCAGATCGATGCATCGCATCGTTTAGAATGCGAACTTCTTCGACGAGTACGCCCCTCCAGACTTGTCTCCCCTCTACCTCGTTTAAAAAGAAACATTCGCCCGTTTCGAGAAATCACCCCTGCTTTATACTCGGCAAGGAAATTGCATTTTTACTGCCGCTTTTTATTGCCGGCGCATAAAAAGGATTATGTCGTCCCCGGCGCGCAATCTGCCATATCGCAATATACTTTTTGGGGTAATTTCGACGCGGACGTGCATATGTCAAACTATTCACGCGCATATGATGCAAAAGTTTCACATCGATGTAATTCACAATACATTGCTCGGAGTACTTCAAGCAATAAAAAAAGTTTCGAAGGGCTATCGCGCGTATCCATTTTATTGTAATTTATGGTAATGATTTAACTTGTTGGCCTTCCTTCGGCTTTTATTCGACTCCGGACGAGAACTCGTTACGCATTGGAGCTTATTTTAGACTCGCGCCTACTCGAGCGTTATTGACAGTGCAGATACGATATCTCGGCTTGCATATTTTCTCAATCATGTAAGGCATGACACGCCATGGGCACGGCCGTGTAAATGAAGAATTAGCGCAGATCAAAGATATATATAATACTATCTGGAGTAGAAAAATGTAAGTACACTGATAAGCTTTCGCTTCGAGGCTTCCCGTTCTTATCGTGCGAAGGCGCCACCATCCAGGAATGTGAGTTCAGTTTTCCCCATCATGTTTTCGAACACGATTATATCAAACAGATTCAGTGTTTTGTTATAAGTATCTCGGCAAAAAAAAATAATCGTATTGAGTTCCCCTATCGCTGATAATCGGTGCTTAACAATAACGACGCGCATAACGTTCACCAGTCTCCCTGCTGGAAGCTTCCGTAGATGGAAGAAAGCGTAGAAATCCTTTATATATATCCCGAATGGAAAAAAAATATATTCTGATAGAGGACTTCCTCCTTTGCCGCAGTCATTCATAGTCTTTCAGACGGCCACTTGCGATTTCCGACGTTCTTCCCACAGTAACTCAGACCGCGATCAATGATGATGTCGTGCACCGGGGTGGCCATTAAACGCACTCCGTCGATTCTCACACGTTCGACGTCGTAGATCGTCTCGCATGCTTTCTCTTTTTCTCTCTCTTTCTCTCTCTCTTCCTCTTTCTCTTTTTCGAGTCTCCGATTTCCAAAGTCGATCGTGAATCGCCGAGGGTGAACGTTCGTGCGTGCCCGTAAGTCACGCTCATGAACGATTCGCGTTCGCGCTTTTATGCGGCGCGCCGTCAGCAATTGCATGCGCGTATATAGATGAAAGAAAGAGTAAGGGCGGGCGCTGGTCGGTGCGTACGTGCGTGCAACGCGTAGCTCTTAATGAAACTGGCGAACGATGGTACACAAAAGAGCGAGAAGGAGAGACGAGCCTAGGGAAATGAGGCACGGAGGACGCGAGTCGCGGGGCGAGGGAAACTGATTTACGATGGGACGTGTGTGTTTTAAGCCGGTTGCATACGGGAGCGTGGAATGTGCGCTTTTTATGGTCGAGAAGAATGGCCAAGGTATATAAAGGCGCACGGGGCATTGAAATTCGGCGCTCTTTTATGCGTGCACGCCAGTGGTCGACCGACTGACTGGGTTGGTCGTTTCGATTGTACCACCTTTCTCTCTCTCTCTCTCTCTCTCTCTCTCTCTCTCTCTCTCTCTCTCTCTTGCTCGCGTAGATACGCCTTTTATGGGACCGGCACGCTCATTGCGCATCACCGGTAACGCCGTCGAGCAACGGAAACCGGTACGCTACCAAAAGCGAGATGCGCGTGCACCGGTGCAAGGACGCCGCAGAACCGGGCAAAGTGCAGAACTTCGAATGCATAAGGCCGAACGGTGAAAAGCACGAGGGTGACGTTCCCATGAAATAGTACCGGAGAAGGCCCGGCCTCCGATTGTCGAAGCCTGTTTCCGAACGAGCGATTTAAATTGTGCAATTAGAATAAATAATTTTTGAATAGGAGACTTAAGGGAAAGTCAAGGCACACTGTACGATTAAGATGGTCTATGAAAAAAAGCATATCGCACTATATATTCTTTGAATGGCTTCTTGGGTATAAAGTAACGCAGCATTAGTTAGCATTGTTAGATATTATAATATTTTACTTTAACTTAAGTATCGTACACGAAATTTGAGGAATAGAAACTTTAAAAGAATTCATTCAAAGAACCACACTGATCTGTTTCTTTTTCCTGGATTTCAATGAGAATTGAAATTTTTATCGGTTATAGAGCTGCTTTCTGCAAATAATTTATGCGACTCGGTATATCATAAAGATCGCGCACCAAAAAGTGGTTTACAGCCATCCTGGGGCGAATTCCTTATATTTTATTTATCACTCAAGGGAGAGATCGTTCCATTTCCCCTTCATATCGCTAATGTAACAATCGCAAAAGCTGCGCAGATGCAGTTCGCATTTTGCGGCGACATGACACGTGGAGAACCTCGTTCCAATCAGGCTGGATGGCGTAGGCGATAAGTGAGGAGGGGGACAGCGAAAATCAGCATGGTGTGCGCCGTGTGCACGACCGAAGTTATGACCGGACGGCGGTGGCGCAACGTGTGTGTCACTAGGTCACTATATTTCACGGCCATGAATGGTTAAGATCCTTTCAGCGAGAGATGCGGAGATGCCGCCTCGCCTCGCGCGTTCATCTCGCTCTCCACGAGCCGGGCTATAAATGGGGCGGGGCAATTTCGCGAACCCCATGAGCCCCAACTTCGACACGATGCGTACATCTGCGCCCATGAGGAGAGAGAGAGAGAGCAGATTATAGAGGGTCGTATGTCCTCGCGAATACTATTACATCCGCGCTTCCACCATATCCGGTTTACTCAACTGCGCGCGCGAAACCATCGCGCGTATTACGCATCGCGAATAATGCGACTGTGAAGAAAACTTCTGTCTCCCTTATTATGGCGAGGATTTCGTTCTCGCAGATGGTGCATTTCGCGGCGTGATATCGATTCGAGAAACATATAAACCATATCAGTCATCAAGCGGCTGTATATTGGCGCATCGGATGTTCTCCATCCGATTGTATCGAGAGGGTGCCGGAAATAATCTATTATTTACGGCTCTTCTCCGCCGCGCGCCCTCGTCACTGCAAAAGGGATATTTTATATCGCCTTGAGGGATGTGAGACGCGTCAGGAGGCTGAAGATACTTAACAAATCGTCCGCAGATATTTATTTCTACAATATCAGACCAGAGAAAATGAGGTGTAACATATTTAAGTAATATCTATATATTATTTCGGGAGACACACACATACACTCAACAGGATAGCAATTTACAGTTGAATCTTAATAACATGATGCCTGACGTATTCAACTTATCTGAAATTAACGTCTCGAAGGCTATAAAATTTTATTCGACGTCGATGCGATTAACGTCTCGTTTTCTCTTACTGTGCCACGATTTGCGTAAGACATGCGGGGTTAATTATGCAATTTACGTGGACATTTATACAGGTACGGGTAACAAAGTACAAAATCGAGACACGTCGATATGCTGGCGCGTCGACAGTACCTTCCAGCGTATAATAAATATCGCTTGTAATTGCGAGTGGGATCTGAAACGACGCGCGGCAGGCCGGAATCGCGAGGCGGGGTGACCCACATAAACTCGCCGCAGATGCGCTCGTTGCACGCGTGCAACCAAACTAATTTAAATTTGTTTAAAGGCCGCTGTTTTATTAGGCCCATCGCTTTTCACCCGTGAACGAGTAATGCTCGGCGAACCGAACGAGCCTTTGTCTCGTCCGCCACGAGTCCGCGCTTTCGACGAGCCTGAAATGTTTTCGCGTCGGGACGCACGTGTGATGCACGGTTTTCGATACCGGCGTAAGCATTTCTGAAAATCGCAAATGGCGCCTCGCACCTCGGTACATCGCGCATCGCATCCCAGCGGAATTCGCGCGAGGTTGACAAAGGGATTGTCTTACGGCGGTCCCGTTATATCGTCGATCGAGAGTGCGTCGTCTAGTATTTCTTATGATACAGCGTGATATCATCGGCGGGGCCTTTTTATCTCTCTTTCCCGTCCCCCTTCCTTTCTTCGTCTCCCTTTACGCCCTACGAGAGTACACGCGCGCCAGCGGGACCGCACCACGGCCGAACAAAGAAGAGGCATAAATAATCCGGAGTTTCCAGCGGGCGTACCGATAATTAGATTCCAAGGACCGCCTATTTTGGCCGAAAGTTACGTTAGAAGAATCTACGGCCTCATCTCGGCCTCCCTCCTCACCAGATTCACTTCTCTTTTCCCCTTCGTCCCTTTCCAACGTCCTCCCGACCCACTTTTGTCTCCTGATGTCTCTCTCTCTCTCTCTCTCTCTCTCTCTCTCTCTCTCTCTCTCTCTCTCTCTCTCTCTCTCTCCCCTCTCTCTCTTCCTTCCTCACTGCCCCTCACTCCCTTCTTCTTCGCACCCACTCTGGATCCCGCATTGCAAACTTCGCCAGTGGGAGCAAACAAAGAGCGGCTTCCACCCTTGCAAATGCGCTCAGCATATTTATGGCACCGAAAACTGTCGTACACTTACCGCCAAAAACGCCGTAGTACGGAGGGTCGAAGGCAGGAGCAAAAACACGAAGGATGACCGAGACTCTCAACGAGATTGACCGTTTTCTGGACCGAGAAAGAATAGAACAGCGTAACCGTCAGATTTGTGGTATCCGGACTGAGGTTTGTACACAAAGACGAGATTATTGATTCTCGCAATGCGTAATTGCATTATTTGCGCAAATTTTTACTTAGAATTTATGTGTCTACACAAAATATGTCTTAAGAAAATTAAATAGGGATATATAAAAAATTACAATAATTCGAAAAAAATTTGCGAAAATCGTAAAATTTTACTCTTCGTTGTATTCTTCAAAATGCTGAAATATTCATACACATTCCAAGTTAGCATGGGAAGGGAAGGATAAATTGTTACCATTTTTTTATTTTATTTTTTTTTACATAAGAGAGATTGCGGGAACGCCGCTATTCGATGCGACGGCTAAGTCGGAAGAAAAAACCAAGAAGGCTCTATGAACTGGATAGCGTCGTTTCGCGGTCCTATAAAGTCCCATAGAACGAGACTTTGCGGTACTTCATTCAGAGAGAGAGAGAGAGCGCGTGGAATAAAGTGGTGGAACTCGAGAACTGCTCCACTTTCAGACAATGGGAGCAGGTAGTCGAAGTGTCCTATCTCTTTCGCGTTCCCGCTGCGTCCGGCCCTTTTCTCTCGCTCGCGCGTTTTTTCGACCCATAAAAAGATGCACCCATAAAAATAGTTACGGTATAATGGGTGTAACGAGGATGGTGGTTGTTACCGCTATACCGGTTGCGCCACCAGGGCGCAATCGTCATAAATTCAACGTGCGAACAGTGCAACAATGCACATTAAATCATCCTCGATCGCACCTAAAAAGAGCCCTGAGTTATTGCAGTGGTTGAACGGAACACGTCTGCGTATTGGTGCATCCCGTTTATCCATTTTCAAAGAGCTATATGAGAAATCCTACTGAGAGAGAAAAGAGGGTAGGAACAGGGAGAATAAGAGAATGGAAAGTTGCAAGCACATGTAGGTTTATAGAATGCGATTTACACTTGTGATTTCATCGTAATTCGGTATGTGTGGCACTTGCATTTTTGTAGGTGCGAATAATCCACCCTCTCATATATTATATATATGTATTCACATTGAGATATTCCAGAAAACTATATTCGCTGCATTATTACGAGCATATAAAATTATTGTCTCATAATCACTGTTGATAAATTAAATTCGCCGAGACTAACACGTCTAGGCGAACTTAACGAGGAATTAAATGGGCAACTCCTCAAGACGAGGCACGGTATTGATTTTCTTTTCCACGCCGCGAACAGACGCGGCTTTAACAAAGGACCATTAAAATCGGCGATTCTTCACTCTCTCGGAAACGTCCTTTTTCCTTCCTCTCCTCTTTTTCTTTCCGTATCTCGATCACAAATCTTCCCTTACCGTCTAGGCCTATTGTTATCCGGTAATAGAAAAACTTTGCAACTCCCAGGATGCTGCGCGTTTTTCTTCTATACATATACATACATGCACGCGCGATCCTATATATATGCGAATCGTCCTCGCGATCAGATTTAAACTTGTAGGAAACTATAAACGTATTCAATGGTTTCAATTTATCAGTCTCGATGCGTAATGCATTTTCCAGCATTTCTGCCGTAAAAATCTAACAAAAGAACAATATCGTATGAATAAAAATGATGGCGTGTTCTTAGCATAGAACAGTAAAAATATTCGTTTTTAAAAAATAAAGTAAAAACATCCTGCATATAAACAATCGCTTTCAATTTTTTTTACTACAAACCGTTTGCTTTATCTTTTAAAATATGTACATACTTTAACCTTTATTGCTGTCAGAGAGGATAAGTAATTAGAAATCCAATATACAAGTATATATAAGAGATTATAATATATAATTCGTACTTTTTATTATACATATCAGGAATTTATTTAATGTCACTGAAATTCTTACTTTTATACATCTTTTTAAAATGAGATACGTTTTTCTTTTTTCGTTAATACTGGAAAATGTCAAGTTTTTGCTGAAATGATAAACGGAACAGTGGATTAATTAACATACGTTTGTGTGTAATGATGTGAATTCTCTTGAAAGTGCACTTATAAATATTAACGATGCCAAGCGGCATTTCTGGGCCGCTTGGCATCGTTAATATTTATAAGTGCACCCACCACGTACAAAAGTCCGTTTATTGCCACAACACCGGCGTTACGACGACACAATGCCATGTCACTAACAGGAGTCCACTGATTTGTCTCTGGATTGAAAGCGTCTCTCCAAAATTCTCTTCGAACCGTATGCCTCGCGTATCCTTCGGGATAGCATCAAGACAGGTAGAGGGGGTTGAAAATATGTGCGTTGCTGGAGGAGCGACATTCGACGAGAACAAAAGTGATTCAGTCGTAAACACACGCGCTTTCCACTCTCCCCTTCTCCCGAGGAACGCGGGGGGGGGATGAAGGTGGCTTACACGGGGGTGGCGCACGATATTTCGCCGTTGAAACTCACCGGGGCCACATTTCTCTTGATTTAGCGAAACAATCCGAGCATCTGAATTTCAAATATGGCGTCTGCGTCTTTCGGTAGAACGCAGGCCGCGCAAGAGTTTCGCCCATACCACTCGTCGGATGACCCGCGAGAGAATCTCTCGCGAATTAGTTCACGAAAAATCTTTCTTTGCACCCTTCGCCGATCCCCTTTCTCTTTCTTCGAGAAAAAGATTGCGCGCAGTTTGCAAGAAGGGTAGATCCGTCAGAATGCTCTTGATGCCGAGATTCTTGATGTCATATATATGATCATTTATCTAGTTGTTAGTTCGACAATATGAAATTTATACGAAGATATCATAAATTTCATATGGTCGAACCGCTCTTATTTAACTTATTTATAAATGATATCAACGTGGCTTTTAAACATTGTAAGTTTTTATTATATGCGGATGATCTAAAAATATATCGTCGGGTTAATAATGCAGATGATGCAGATTGTTTACAAAGTGATCTCTTTCGTCTTGACGCATGGTGTAATAAAAATAATTTGCATTTTAATTTATCTAAATGTCACGTGATTCATTTTAGTCGAAGGCGAAATACTTGCGTGCATAGTTACACTTTAAACGGAACCTCTCTCTCGATTGTTGACTCTGTTCGCGATTTAGGTGTTATTTTCTGTAATGATTTATCTTTTGAAAAGCATATATTAAATGTCATAAGTTGTGCACTCAAGAATCTTGGATTCGTTATACGATCCTGTAAATACTTTAAGAGCTTGCACACTTTAAGGCTACTATATTGCTCGCTGGTTCGACCTAAACTAGAATATGCTTCTATTGTCTGGACACCGTATCAAAACAAGCATTGTACCTTGATTGAGAGAATCCAACATCGTTTTTTGCGTAGAGCTAGCTTTCTGATTGATTATCCGATGTATTATGCTGATCATTCATATGATTGTATATTAAATAGACTCAAACTAGCAACGTTAGAAAACAGAAGAACTTTCTTAGATCTACTGTTTCTTTTTAAATTGATTAGTGGACATATTGTTTGTTCTGACCTACTGGCTCACGTAAAATTTTATGTCCCAGCAAAACCTCTTAGATGTAGTCTGATTTTTTATAAGGAAAAACATCGTACTTCCTACGGTAAATTCAAGCCTCTGAATCGGGTTTGCTTACTATCAAACAAATTATTTGATCGCGTTGATTTTTTCAATTTATCAATAAATTCTTTTAAGCGCTCTTTATTAAATGTTATTGATAATTAGATTGTGTAATTCAATGCTGGTTTGTTTTTGTTCTTTATATCATTTTTTCTTTTTTTTCTTTTTATTGTATCCTTAATGATAATAACTTTGTATTCTTTAGCATTTTATTTCTTACGTCTTTTGCTGTTGTTAATAATTTTGAAATTATATTACTTGTACTAAAGGGATCTACCTTTTCCGTTTACAGATAAATAAATAAATAAATAAATAAATAAATTGTAATCTTATTTTTCGCTTACAAGATTTTTTTACTCTGTAATTCTTAAACTTATTTCGGCAGAAATTAATTTTTTTTATGCTTTCTTAGAACTAATATTCTTTTAATTTTAATATTAAAATAATATTAAAATAACGTTTTTTTGAGGTACCAATACAAAATTACCGGAGAACGTATTGCATGTTTTATTCTGAATATCTTTATCTGTGTTGTCTTTCTCTGACGCACAACGATTTGTAGAACGAATTGGTATATTTCGACGAAGCTGTTCTTATTAAGGGCGGATTCGTAATATTGTCGATCGCCATGTGAGGGATTGCGGGCCATTGAGCAACCGCCTCCCGTGAAAATAATGATCCAATGCCCCCGAGGTTCTTTCGAGGACTGTTCGTCGTGCCATAATTTCAGTACCCTCGGTATCTTCTACTATCTTCGACGATCGTCTGAAGTCAAGGATCGCGCGCGAGACGCAGCCGATACAATTCTCTGAATATCTGAGAAACAACTTTGTTAAGACGTTCACCTTTCACGACGATTCGCGTTATTGAGTACTTGATCCAATACTTGATACTAATCTTTACTTGCTTTTATCTCTACCTTCAACCGCATCTTAACTTTTCCAAAGTTATACTCGAATAAATAAATTGAAAGTCCTTTTATATTTTACACTTTTCTCGATCTCTGTTTTCGTAGTAAAGTCCATTGTCTGTGAACGTCTGTATGTGTTTGCCAAATAAAAAAAAAGGAGTAACCAAGGTAACTTGTCGATGAAAATCCAGATGACAGATAGAAGATCGCGTTTGATCGAAAGGCCACTATCGATGAATCTCTCTATGCCGAATTCAGTCGTTTGTATCTAATGGCAAAAGGAATTATAGAAAGGATGACGATGCATCGGGCTGATGGCCAGCACGATCGGAATGGAATTCCACGTGTTTCGAGCGGACGGAATTCTCTTTGCGCACTGAGATCTTTATCAACCGAGCGAGATGTTGACCTTGCACGTTGGCAAGAAAGTAATGACGGCACGGCACGTATTGCGCGTTTAGAATTCGCGTGCGGTGGACGCGTTAAGACTGACAGTCAAGGACTAAAAAGAAGCGATCCTCGGGCTGTACGGAACAATGCTAGTTATTCGCGCGACTGACTTCTTTCTAAGGTGTGTCGCATGACCGAATACGGGACCAATCCTCTCTAGTGTTCTACAGGAAGAAATTTCCTGCGTCGCACATAAACATTTCGCTACTATAGTCCCTTCGAGGAAAGACTTCTAATTCTCAGAATACGCTATTGCCGTGGAAACCTGATTACGCGAATCGTAGAGCGAGATCGATACGCAGGTGCTCCGTTTCGAGGCGTTTCCTGTATCGCAGGTTCTTCTTTTTTTATTACATGTAATTCTCCAATCCGTGGATTCTCGAAATTGCTGTACGGTTCGATCCCTTTTTTATCTCGCGTTTCAATTTTTCTATATCTCGCTCTTTGTGGATCAAGCGTTAATCGCGGCACGGACGTGATGCGTCCTTCGGAAGTCCGCACGTGCCGTTTCTGCCGGCCTCAAGGTCGCGATAATTCGCAAGGGGGAACGCAGAAACACAGGATCCTCTTGTGCACGAGCGACAGCTGGGAAGCAGGCAGTCAGGCATGCGGGGCCCCAAGGTCTCTCTTCCTCAGGGCCCCTATTACGACTCCGACACGCATACCCACATACGCGCGCGCGCAGCCATTTACATACATACGATCCTGTTGTTGGACAAAGAGCGAGATGGTGCCCCGCTCAACCTTCCGGCGAATTCGCACACGTGCACGTATATATAGGTCAAACTACGCAGCGGAACTAGCTTCGCTTCCCGGGTATAAAAGAGCGCCGCTGCCCGGGTCATTATAGCCTTTATTTCTCTTTTATTTTGGGATACGTTGAAAGGAACTCAACGGAGGCAAGGACTGATTCCATCAGTGGCACGAAGCTGTAATACGAGCTACCACGTGTTTGACCTTGCGTTTTTGCCACCAAGTAGAGAGCGACGACTTGGTTAAGGAGTTTTATCGGTCAAAGATATTTATCGAGTGACATCAATATTTGCATGTATTAACTCGCCCACACTAATTACAGCTATTTAATTAACGTTTTATTCGATGGTTCTTCGTATCGTTTAGTTTCTCGACTGTTTTTTAACCCCTTGGCGTACAGCTTTAACAAGTCCGTGCCGCGAGAGAACCACCTAGCTCTTCCTATTCCTCTTGACAAATGCGAGGATACGCCTACGTATACGGGGCGGACGCCTAATTTACCATCCGTGATTTTTGCTCGCGCCCCCACGAGAAATGTTCCGTCGGAGGGCGAAGCGGAATACAGAAAGAGACTCGTCGATGAATCTATATACACGCGTATATAAGCTCTTTCCGTATGACGTATAGCCGTGATTACCCTGATGTAGATCCGTCCGTCCATCCTGGCCCGATAACGCATCGGGAATGTACAGGCCCTTTTCTTCTCTCTCCTCTCTTTCTCCTTCTTTTTCCATCGGCGAACGCATCGATCATCGTTGCGCCCACGATTTTTCATCGGAGTCCCTTTACCAGAAAAAAGCCCATCGAGATTGAAAAGCCATTCCGCCGTCTGGGAATGCAAAACGAGGCTTTTGTCGGCTGCAGCAATGGCCGTTGTTATCGTCTGGGTTCTTTCTGACGTAAACAGTCAGAACAATTAGTCTGACATGAAAAAGAATATTTATATCGATAGAGTTCCGCTCGTAACGTGGCTTGAAACGAACATCACTCCGCTTGTCGTAAGTTTAAAAGTGTTTAAAGTTTTATAGCATGATTCTTGAAAGTAAAACTATCTGACGCTCGCGTAATTGAGAGTAATTCTCAACGGACGCGAACTTGTAATTTTCCGGCAGATACTCAGGGATATATTAAAACTGTAACGAACACTTAGCTTAACGACGGTTATTAAAAAGAGTTATGAGAAACCTCGAGGTTCTATTAGTTTACTCTCAGCTTTATCGAGTTCCATTATCGCTCCATCACGCTACTTTATTGTCGCGCGCGAGATAACCATTTCCCATGGCACGCAGATTTTCCTTTTATTTTCGTGCGATGTGTGACAAAGTAAGGGCAGAAAGCAGCATCAATCTCTCTCGCAGTAAAATGATATACCTGAAGCGCGAAATCCGTGACGGTTATGGCGGACGTCGTTCTTTATCGGTGGTACCGCGGGCGATTTCTCGACGGTGATTTAGCCGATCGATTCAATTTTATGGGTGGTTCTTTTTCCTCGTGATGTCCCCGCCCGCCGCCGCGGAGCGAGGACCGTGCACCGACCATGATGATACTCGGTGTTCGTACACCGGTGAATCGAGGGAGACTCGGCCATCCGGAAGCACGCGCCGATTCGCCTCAAATCGTCCGTGGCCAGGAATTATTGCCCGAAATTATACGTTTCGCGTGCCGGCTACGTCGATTCCGACGTGCCGTTTTATGCTACCACACCGAGGGCCGCGCGATCACCCCCGCAACCCCGATCGCAACGGTGTGCCGCTCCTCAGTCCTCTGTGTGACGGCTCTTTCGTTCGAACGAACCCTCCAATCTGACACGATCGAGCACGTGACTCGATACGGGCCTCAGGAAAAACGCCTCGTAGAAAATTGAAGCGTACCCTCCTTCCCCCGTGCGATGCGCGCAGCTTGTCGGAAGGTCTTGTTTGTCGATGAGACCACCGAACATCTGCCTTTGCTGCTTGGAGAACGCGCATGATTTCCTTCCGGCATTCATTACCCGCTTTCGAATGTAAAATGTAAATGCCGTGTAACGTTACCACGTATGAGTCGACGGTTACGAACATGCCTCAATCTTGGCAGGCTATCGTTTATCCGAATAAAAGCACACATTTGGAGATTCACGACTTGGTATCGCATTACTGTCATCGCGCTATTCTTACGGGTTATCTCGGTGTTATATGCATAAGGAAGGAAGGAAGGGTAATGCAGCACGGAGACGAGCGCGGTAGCAGATATGAAAGTACATGACTTACGCGACGTTTCCCGGGTCTCAAGATGGAGAGCCATAAGCCGCTCGTTTCCTCGCGAGAAAGATTCGAGGTGGAATCACCGTCAAAGGCGACGCCGCGGAAGCCGTCGACGTCCCCCGAGATTGATACCCGTAGGCGAATTTAAAAGTGACAGGGTGAAGGATCGAGGATACTTTCGAAACATCGAGGTAACATATTATGTATAGGGTGATCCGCCGCATTACGGCGAGAATCGCAGAATCTCAGAAGGTAGTTAGACAAATGTGAAACGGTGTTTAAAATTGAAAATGATTAGAAGTGGAATTTTTCTCCCCCGCAATCGAATAATATTTACTATTCATGTTTGCTTTTTAAATAAGGTGTGCGCCAAAGAATAATCTTGTTAACGAAAGTTTCAGACACTCTCATATTTTCCATTAATGATTCCATTAAATTGCACGCACGAGGCGAGTAATTGATATCGCGTGCTGATAAAAGAAAGTTGTTGAATATAACTGATGGTTGCCCAGAGATTTAAATAACTATTAAGATAATCAAATAAATCATATATTTTTGTAATACCGTGGATTTTGCCGATGTATATTCAATAAAAATCTCGAGTTGAATTAATCAAACATTGAATTAACCATTTTGTTACATTAACGCATACAGTTTGCTCTACTTAATCTGACATTTGTTTGAACAATGGCGACCGCCAGTTTGCTCGCACGATTTAGATTTCAAAACCTACAATTACACGAACGAAATACACCGGAAAACGCTTAGTTCTACCACGAAATTGTCCAGGCAGCTGGGCCCCATCGACCTGCTTTCTCTCAGATCCCTAAATTCAAGCTTTTCGAGTAATCTGTACTTTGCAATCGACATCCCTCTCCAATTTCTGTTTGCTATCACCGGGCAAACCACGACTCGATCGCCCTAGTGGGATCGCTATTATGATATATAGGTAACTCGTAATTACAAGCCATTCGCGTGCCGACAAAATTTTTATTGGCTCGTCGTGGCGCCGTTAGATCACTCGCTAGACACGAATTCTTCGTACGTGGAAACGCCGCGCATTCTCGTGACGAGGTGCCGTACATTTAACGAAGCCGTATCGTATCCTCGCAGGCACACGTTTTACCCCTGTCCCGCTTGATTTCTTTCGCGATTAATCTCCTCGTTCGACGGAGCCACCCCATCGCCGGGCGAGATACTTTCCGTTATGTCGGGCGTTTAACCCGAATTCGGTTTTAATCGTTTCTCCAAACGCGAGCTTGCCCGGCGGCGAGATACGGCCGGATTCATTCGATTGCTCATTTTCGTGCTCCGCGTGTTTTCGCGGGAAAATCCGAGGAGAGAAATTATACCGCCGTATTATGGAGTGCGTATTTCGTTGCGTGCCGTGCTTCGATCGATCGCTTTAACATTGTAATACAGAGGGGGAAAGTCAGGTATAAGTATCGGCAATTACGTAATAAGGCGCAAGCAAGAAATATCACGACCTGACGTATACTTACACCATTAGCGTAATGTATCGTATCTCGGCGAATTGCCACGGCACGAAAACACGTTGTTACGCATACGCATGTTGGAAACGGCTACTATACGGCGTGGAAGCGGTCCGTTTTCACGGTATTAATGCGATTTTCACGCGATCACGACCTGTTCGACAACGCGAACTGGTTTGGATGGTTAAATACCGAATGGCCGTTGAAGCCGGGTAATTTTCGTCGGTCCGAGGATCCCGGAAGAGAAATTGGTGTAATCGCCCAACGAGCACCCCGTCAACCGGTGCCGCAGGCTCAGCGGGGAAGAAAGCTCTCCCGAAAATCTCTATGCAAATAGGAGGGTCGCCTTTTTTTAGGGTTGGCGATTTTAGTTTTTGGCGCTGCCGGGCAGATCGGACGCTCTGCCTCCCACCAACCATGATTGACAGCTCTGTGTGGAACACGCGTGTCGTCCAACCCCGCTGTCAAAGGAAGAAGCGAGGGGAGGCGAGTTGCCGAGGAGACGTGGAGCCGAGTGAAAGAGAGAGAGAGAAACAGAGATAAAGAGAAAGAAAAGAGATGGAGAGAGGGAGGACGAGCGGGAGGCAGTGTCGGCAATGGCGGATTGTCGAGGGTCCTTCAACGTTGCCACCCCAGTCATTACTTCGGCATTAACGGGGGATGATTCTCCTTCCCTCTTTCGCGGATTCACCGGTTCATCGAGTGCTCGAGAGGGCCCACGAGAGGCGGACACGCAGCAGGGGAAGGCGGCTCCTCTCTCCGGGGCACGAATGTCGTGCAAAGTTAAATCGGCGGATTTACGAGCGTGGTTCTATATCTACCTACCGCCGCCGATATTTCGTTATTTTGCGTTTCTCTGCCCGCGGGCTTGTTTTTTTTTTTAGCGACTTCAATAACGGGATAATGACGGAGATTTTTGCGAAAAGCGCTTGGGGACAAAGATGCGATTAAAGGAACATGTAAACAGAACTATTATACTTATTATAGAGCTTCTTGCTGTGTCTATTTCCTTTTTTCGAAGATTCTAGATTTGTATTGACGCTACAGGTTTGCAATCAAATGATATACGTTTTATTTTTATATCGAGAGCAATTCAACAGATGATCTCTTCTGAACACGCTGTTACAAAACGCACAGTTAAAGTTATTCATAAAATTTAATCTCGCTTGATAAGCGCTCTTCATTTTTGATCACGTATTGTTTCATGGGAGCCGTGGGACCATCGGCACCGCTTGGGAAGATTTGGCTGCGCATATTGCGTACTGGATTGCCGCAGCTGCTGCGGTTTCCGGGCCTGGTGGCCAGTTGGCCGAATTGTTGCCAAATTACGTTCTTCCTTCCATCGAAAGCGCACGTGGTAACGCGTATGATTTGCATGTAAAACGCATTCTCATTCTCCAAATACGAATGTTCTCAATTAATTATAAACTTTCATCAGTGATACTTCTTTCGATAATACCAGATAATATTTAAAATTAATCAACCATTTTATTATATTTTATTTCGACAGCATATATTTACATATTATTTTTATCATAATATTTTACGTATATTCCGAATTCGCATTAAATTATAAAACGATGGATATTTATTTTTGGAATTTTATATTTTATGTATAAAAACATTATTTTATATTTTATGAAAACATTATCTTTTAATGGATCGGAACAGAAAGAAGAATATAAAAAATTAACTTTGATAGTGTATCGGAAAATATCACTTCAAAATTAATAAAAATACTAAAATTCTTTTATGAAACTATATCTTATATTTTGAAATACATCTCTGTGATGATCAAAATAAATTTTTTTATATTCTTCTCGTTATCCCGATCTAAAAGATTCTTGTGTCGTATAAAGGCAAAGTTATAAAATCCTTCGTGGTAGTCTAGTCATATCGCTCATCAATCTACGCAGTTACAAGAACGCTGTTACTCGCGTTCAAACATCCGACGGTCTCGATATGTTTGGCTTGTTCTCCTTTCACAGAGTCTTCTCATTCTCTCCACATGTACGTAACGAAAGGGGCACGATTAGTAACGCCATTGCGAAGACGATGGATTATTGACCGGTGCAGTAAAACGACGCCAGATACGCGCGAATATTTCGCAAGCAGACGTCGAGCAAGGTCCTTGGACCCCATTCTGGACATGTGTTTCTGCTCCTTCGGCGGTAGCTATATGCGGTGACTATAATGTTCGCAGGTGAAAGGCTGCGAAAATGTCAAATCGCAAACACGATTCGCAATAACTTCCTTGTTTAGTGTTAAATCGATCACGGAATCACACACAAGCGCGCTTAAATAAAACATTTCGCAATAATCGGCGTGTCGATTGCATCTCATGTTGCGAGATTGATCATTGATTGATCATTAGTCGAGCCGATCATAATCGCGCAATAATAAATATTTTAAATTGAAACGTCAATCTCTGATATTTACCTACTAGTAATTTACAATCCACAATTTCTAATATTTCTGTAGTAAAAATTTCTTTATTCATCTTTTGCTTTGAAATTGGCTAATATATTCTTTGTGTAATTATTTTTATATATTTTAAAGAATATAAAAAAGTGCATATAGAGAGAGAATTCTTTCAAAGATTATGTTTTTAATTAGGTATATATCTTTTTAGGATTACTTTAGTTTAAAAGAATGAAAAATCATACAACGTGGAAAATAGTAAATGTATATTTGTGTAATAGTGAGGAACATTAGTTGTGTAATAGAGGACACAACAAGTGTTTCTAAATTGAGCTGTAGGAGAAATGGAATCGAGACAAGCGATGATATAAGTGAGCATTTCTGCGAATCTTGATTACGTAATTATTATGGCGTGAAAAATCAAGAGAACTGCGCAGAAATTCTTGGAAGTTACCAAATAAATATTACGATTGGCCTTGATCGGAACTCCGTTGGCCCACGTTGTCAGTTACTGCGTGTGATCATATCCATCTGATTACATAACCATGTACGGACCCATGCGATTTCGTTGACAGTATCGCCTACGCATCGGCCGATAACAACTACACAAACTATATAAACTCACGCGAGTAGCTATTAATTTTATTTCTGCACGCTTGACATAAAATAACAATTGCGAAGATCAAGAATCGAGATTTTCGGAATTTTGCTTAAAAAACATTATATGATATGATATATTATACCATATTATGTGACTTATGATAAAAATTCTAGTACTTGTAAGTGACATTTATAAGTTTTAAAGAACAAATATTCGAGATTGACATTACAGGACATAAAACTGGAGTCTAATCTTTGGAATAAGACCCTTGTTAATCTCATTTCGTAGTTCAATATACTCATGGAGAGTAACATGAGGCGTTATATAGAGACGTGTCGAAAACTCGCGAGAGACGTTGAGCACGTGTGAGGCATAGGATGACGTTTACCTGCGCGATGCTATATCGCTAATAGCGTTTAACGCCGGATCGGTGCAACGTCCGCAGGCGGCCACCAACTAGTTCAAGGAGAAAGAACATTGGCTTCGGAGCCAAAAGTTTTCACGCTCCGTAGCCGTTTATAGCCATCCTGCGTACACTACTGCCACGATAAACTTCTCGTTCTTTTTTTTTTCTTTCCTCTTCTACCCTGCCATTTCACCGTACGCCTTGCTAAAATCAGCCGTTTATTTCGCTGTTTTACGAGACCGTAACCTAACATGCGCGACCCTGCATTTTTGTTAGGCAGAAGCCGACTCCGAATTGAGCTCAGGCTCGGAACATTTGCAGAAAAAGGAAGAACGAAGTGCAGGAGCCTAAAACATTTTCCATCGTCGAGCGTTATTATTTTTGCCACAAAGGGCAGAGGCTTGATATACGGAGGAAGTTAATTAAGGAGCTCGTTCACAGGGTCGGTATATGCATTCATCGGGTTGATTAACTGTCAATTATTCACCGGCGAACATTGCAGCGGAGACGCCGTCGAATATGTACGCGAATATGTACCGGTTAGACTACCAACCACCCCTCGGCATGTATCGCCGCAGGTAGAACCGCGGAGGAGCAACGCGGTCGTGTTTCCCTGGCAACTGGAGAGCCGCGCTTGGACACTCGGATCCGCGCAACGCGGAATCGAGCTCGTAAACCGCGTATGATCGGCTTTAACAGAACGTCAATGCGTCGCGACGATGTAATAGAACACGCCGCTGGGATAAAAACTGACTAATCCCCGGCTCCTCGATCATTCGATCCCTCTCGAGAGGGCGTCACGTATGAGTTCCGTCATACGTTCTAATCCAACGTTTCATAGCGTGCGCGAAAAAAAAAGAAACGGATTCGATATCTTACGTACTAATCGCCGGTTTAAACAGTCGTACGCTTCTCCTCTCTTTGCACGATGTTCATCATATTCGCTTGCGCGGGGACGAGACGAGATTACCGTCGTGAACGACACACCAACGGCGCCGTGTGAGGAATCTTCCGTGCTCGCGTGTTTCCGTGGCAACCGTAAACAGGCGCTCTGAAATTTTATTGGCGACCACTGTCGTGTCGCTAGGCAGGTGGGTCACCCCTTTTACGATCCGCACGTGGATACACCGCTCCTGGTCTTCTCGCTATCTCGATCCTCGCAACCTACCCTCCGTCCGACCCTCTCAACCCTGCTCGAGCTTTCGTCACGGGCGCGCACGTTCGCGTTTAGCTATCGGCCTCGATTAATTTCCAATGGACGCCCGTAAAACGTTTTACTGGCTGCCGTACGTGCCGATACAGTCTGCGAAAAGATACATTCGTCGGCCGCGTTCCCGCCACGATACGGCCGCAGATTTCGGAGAGAACTTCCTCGTTTTCTCGGATAGAAACGACCGCAATCTCCGTAATGGAGAGGAATCCGTCGGCGTCGAAGGCGTCCTGGAACCTGGTAGTAAATTGTCTCGCGCGAAAGACCGTTTGTTGCGCTCGATTCGCTTTTTCCAGGATGGAACGGCCGGAGGTTCCAAACCTTTTCGTCCCTTTTAACTAGACTTTTTTTATATCTTGGTTGTAACTGTAACTTTTGTCTTATTATTCTATTTATTTAAACGTTTGTGTTAGGGTTTTCTTATATACAACGCTGTTATATTAAACTTTCATGGTAAATTGCTTCATTATTTTACACACATTTGAGACATTGAATAACTTTATACCGAAATGAGATTGTACATAAAATGAACAAATATCAATTATAAAATTAACATTTCGGAGTTGTAACAATTTTCAATTAATTTGAGCGTTGATGTTTTCTTTTATTTTTCTTTCTCTTTTAGTCATACTGATTAGGCTTTCCAAGACATTCTTTGGAGAATGTATCCACCAGTTTCTGTATTGGTTTTGGCGGAGTAGGAAGCGTGCATTTATCTGCGGATGCACTGACAGCTTCGAGGTTCTCGCGTGGAATAAATAGTTGGGGTTTCTCGCGATAGAGAGACGACCCGATGTATGACGCACCGATATTCATGGAACGTTACGTAATATTGGCGTTTTCGCGATAGAGATAATGCACGGGGCGATAAACCGTCACAGAGATAAATAAACGGGTGAATTTAGAATTGTCGGTAATTCAGGAATAATAGAATAAAACAGTGAGAAAACAATACGAAACGGAAAACTAAAAATTATTTGTGTAGATTGTAGAATAAGATAATGTCATGAAATAATGTAAATTTTTTATGCTGCATATTTGTGACTGCATATATTTTTACATAAAGTTATGGCGTAAAGTAATTTTTCATCATGTACAATATAAATTAATATCTGCGATGTGTACAGTTTATCGTGTGCCATCGAGAAATCGTTTTATCGGTGTGAAAGCACTCTCTCCTTCTCTCTCTTTCTCTATATCTATTTATTTATCTATTTATCTATCTATCTCTATCTATCTCCATCATGTTTTTCTTTGTACAGTGCTAATATTTTTATAATTTTTTACATACACACATCTTGATAATTAACCAATAACGATAGTGTCTATACCTATTCTGAAACCACTTAACTGATATCTCTTGTTGACAATCAAGTGCACCAATAAAGCACTTTAAACAACATACTATTTCCTTTGTTCATGGCTCATAAATGCACTAACAACCGTGCCTTTTTTCCATAAACCGTCTTTTTGTGAAAGAGCTTGACGCAATCAGGGCGAGAGCCACGACGGGGGGTATGAAAAAAGAGCATGAGAGCGACGCGAAATTCACGGTTGATTTATATATGTTGCGAACGGGCCGCATTTTAATTGCTATATGAATTTCTGGGCGTGAATATCCACAATCGCAGTCAGTAGTCACGGTCCAATTTCATTACGGAATTTAATGCCGGCGGTGTGTCGATAAAATGCCGACGGTATCCACCCAGCGATTCGCCGCTGGATTTTACGCTTATTTTTAGCCTGTCTATTCCTGAGCAGCATTGCAAAACAGGTTCCAGGACACGCAAAATTACTGGAATGGAGATAATATATGTGGCATAATAAGCGCGATAGTATGCCATGAGTATTTTAGAGTATAGTTAAAATGCTGTACCTTATATGAACCTGCGATGTAATGTTTAACTTTTGTTAAACAAATAAATGAATCTATTTTTAGTTAAAGATTTTATTTGCTGAACAAATTGCCGTTAAGATAAGTCTATTTACTTATAAATTAATACAGACTATATTTTTCGACTGATAAGAGTTTCTTGACATTATTTTTTAACTACGTAATCTGATTTTTTATCGGAGTATGACGATAAGTATCTTACTAATATGTTTCTACTAACGATTTGTTCAACGTTCGAGAATGGCGTTTATTGTATAATTGGTATTCCTACCGACCGGTTTGCCACTTCGCGTTGGCGCTTGCTTGGTCGTCTCTGTTAAGGCGTAATTACTTCGCCGTGATGTTCTTCAATCAAATGTAAGATGCAAGTATAGACAATTATAACAGGCAGACAATTAAGGAGAAACCTGAGGAGATTGTACTTTCAGGTACAATTAGCATTTTCTAGAAGCATAATTTCCATTTCCATCTACAACCCTTTAGTAGAAATTAACAGGAATAAAATATATTAAATTATGGGTGCTAGAATTAAACGTTTTACATAAAAATTTATGTCTATACCTCGCATTTTACGTTAAATGTTAAAAGTTATACGAAGTTTGTGTTTTTGATTATTCACTTTTTTCTATTATTTTGCTATTTCTATAGAATTTTATCTTGATGAAGAGGATCGATGATTTAATTTAACGATTTGTAATATATTATCTTGTCTTTAATATCTCGGATAATTTGTTATAACTTCTGTTACAATCTGTGTACACACAAAATTTTCCATTCACCTGATCAGATATCCCGTTAGCCAGCTGTTATTTTTTTTAACGGATTGTGGGAATACAGATTGCGCTTATCTGTTCAGAATATTATAGAAATCATCGATTCTCGACTTCATATACGGTACGCTGAAACAGTCATCTTCCCAGACGATTGTCTGGATGTAAGACACACGATCGAATCGCGAAGATTTGTGAGTTCCATTATGAAACTTTTCGATGTACGTAAATTCTGATCCACGGTAGACCTCGATTGGGTGCAATGCTCGGAATAGATTAAATCTTCGTGGAGAAATGGGGCGATCGGGTGCAATGAATCACATCCCCTAGGCTTTTCATTTCGGAAAAGACGCGTCTTCTTATCTTAATCATTTTCCCGTGCTACATGTCAGCGGGGATTAAAATTTCATTCGAGCTTGCAATTTCATTTAGATTTAATCATTTGTTTTTCATTCGTGATTAATTTTATCGCGTTTTATCGATACAAAATGGCATAAGGTAGTCAATCATGTTATTTAATTTATTTGGCTTTTTGTATGTTGCAATCTTTTATTAAATCAATTAACAAAATCTATACAAGCATTACGTAGCATAAAAATGAGATAGTATAAAATTTAAAGATGCTCCAAATAATGAATACATACAAAATTGCTAACGTTTTGTAATTCACTTTGCTATCACACAAATTATTATATACATCAATTATACTTTGCAACCTACAATTAAATAAAAATGCGGTTATATTTGATTCTTTCGAAATCAATGAGGGTAATCGATCATATGATTTACGCGCGAATGGTTTGGAAATTATCTTCCTCTCGCAGCAGAGAGGAGCCTTCTGCATTGAAGCCTCATTCGCAGCCCCCAGCGAGTGGCTGTGCATCGACAACAGACTGGCTACGCGAAACGTTTTCCCTTCGCCATCCGCGCCTCGAACGCCGTATTGTCTCTGCCTGATCGACATTCGGCTTTATCGGTCCGGCATATTGAATCGGCCGACCGGAAACGCGGTAGCCGAATATGCCTCGAGTTTCCTCTTCTCTCCCCGCATCCTTGTCGACCGCCCACCATCGCATGCCTCCCTCTAAAACTGACGATTCAGATCTCTCCGAGGGTTCTCGACTACGATTTGAGACCTTGACGATGGGGCGATGGCCACGCGCGTCGTCCACGGTATTTGCCGAATGTCAAATATCTGCTCCGAAGGAACGAACTGGATATTGCGCCATTGTTTGTCATACGTCGGATGTTTGTCCAGTTTAGGGGTATCGCGCATGCATTTCTTAAGGAAATAACTAATACCGCATGATATAATACAATATAATAACCAATAATACAACTTCCGAAAATTCAATGATGTTAATGATATTAGCGTCAGACTTCGTTAATATCTTCCTGACGATCGCTGCCGATTACAACTTTTCGAAAAGTTATTGTTCTATCGCTCCTGTCTGGCTAAGCCTATGACTTTTCACAGTGATATGTGCCGCTGTAAAACTAAGTCAGTCTCTATATCAGAGATCAATCCGTAGATTAGATTATTTATTAACACACCAGCGGGAATAGTTAGTTCGCGAGTTTCTCTCATCTGCCTGTGAATCGTCTAATAATTGCTTAATTCTATTAATGACAAATTGCCCTACGACGGGGTTTAGTTTTCTGAGCTGTCGGTCGGGAAATGAAGGAACTATATGACGAGGGTATAAGGTGCCTCTAAGATATTAACCACGTCTTTAATTAATAAAGACATCCGGTCATGCGGCTAATCCGATTTTAGGATTGGAGCTTATATTAAATTAAAGAATCTTGATGTGACATTGCCATTATCGTATTTTTGTATTAATTTTTTCTTGTTGTTAATGCATCTTTCGACATTTAATTTCCATCCATTTCCATTTGATTTTCATTTTTACATGAGAATAATAAGAATGTTAAAATGATTGCAGAGTCGTGTTACTTTCCAAATGTTGTACAACGGTTGTTGTCTCGAGACTGAATATATGATTAATGCCAAAGTGTGTTAGCGTGTCATACGTATCCAAAGTATGTAAATTAGCGCATGATTAATCTGCGATTATCGCGCCAGATGTGATGAGAAAAACACATTAACGGTTTTATCAGCAATACGTAAACGTAAGAAACAAAGCCTGTCTAAATGGGACAATACTTAAGTGACATCAGAAGCTTATTCTACACGAAGTATTCATATTTTAAATATTTGATCATTCTCACCGTATCTATGAGTTTTGTCGTATTGTGTCAGATAAATCGTATCGTCACGTCGACATGCATGGTATCAACAACGAAGTGTGATATCTATATCGCTTTCGCGTAAGACACATCATGTATCTTTTGGAATCATCTTTTTAAACCAATATGCGTCATTTGCAACATATTTTATCTCGGAATTTATCTCGGTGTGGTACAAAAATGCGTTAACCGAGATAGAGATCCAATTATCTACAAAGTACTCTCTTTTGTCTCATATGATGCGCCGTTATCTGTATTTTATAGCAATCGTAGGTACAGTAGAAACATAATAAATATATTATACATTACAACATTTCTGTACATCTATTCGTTATAAAAAACGTCGAAATTAAATATCGAAATTATTGATATTAATTATTGATCCAATAATATCTGGCCGGAAATAGCAAAATATTTTAAAATTTTGAATTTTATTACACTATGATTTTTGTTCATTATTTTCTTGGCTATTAATAATTTAATAATAATGTTTCTTTATTTAATGTAATAACAGAGAGAGAGAGAGAGAGAGAGAGAGAGAAACTTTTATATTGTATGTTATATGGAATCATGTACTTTGCGTAGACTAAAGATATTTTACCATTATGTAAAAGAACAAATTATAATTCTTGATGTTTCATCCGGTACATAACGTCCGTGGCAATTGATTGTGAAACATAAAAAACAGCGACAACCGGAAGATTAAATACTTACACTCATCAAAAGTGTAATCTATGTACTATCTTTATTCATGTACTCATTGTCCCAGTTGCTACCTAAGTTTTTTTCTTCACAGATTTCTTATCGAATGTAAAATCGATTTTTTTCTTAGAAGATATGATTAGAAAATGCGTATACATTCTTTAAAAGTATATTTTCAAACTCTGTAGAATATTATAAAACGTTATCGAATAACTAATTTATATCAGAATTATTATATTATATATTTATATTTTTTGTGAGAGAAAACTATTTACTAACGTTTGTTGCAGAACTAAATAAGAAATTGCCAGTTTACCTTTACTATTTGGTTTCCTATTTATTTCTTTTCGGCATATTACGTGCATATTATTTTATATTTTTTAATTTGAATAATAATTTGGTAGATATTTATGACATTAATAAGATTCATAAAAAATCATGAATATGTAAAGTTCTAGAACATAACAAAGTCTTTTAACGTTTTTAAATTTATTTTATTAAAAACATGAAACGCAATGTTGGCTTTACAAAATTATAAACAATTCAGTAACATAATATAATTGTTTAGTTGATACAACTACAAATCTGTAACAAGCTTACTAATCCACTTTTAATGCCCATTAAATTTACGTATCATTTTATGCAAAATTTGCTCAT
This sequence comes from Aphaenogaster floridana, assembly GCA_003063835.1. NCBI lineage: Eukaryota > Metazoa > Arthropoda > Insecta > Hymenoptera > Formicidae > Aphaenogaster > Aphaenogaster floridana. The sequence continues at coordinate 316,606 of NJRP01000133.1, read as the reverse complement.
TTGAAAATCATGCTTGCCGAATGATTAGCAGTTTTGCAAAAGTACACATTGGTTTTGCGCATTTTTTACATGTTCGTCCATGCAACGGCATCCAGGAATACATGCCTGTAAAACAAAATAAAGCAATTAAAAATAAATATATTATAGATTTAAACAAGATTATTTCAACATTTCAAGTATATTTATAGTATATTTCAAGATTCTATTCATTATATCATATTTATAGATTCTATTTACTAAAACATATAGATAATTTTGAATTAAACTTATTCTGTATAAGAACTAGTCGATACCAGATGTATTTCTTTTCGACATAGACAAAGAAAAAATCTTGTTAAAATATTTAACGGATTGTTTAAAAAATTTAATATATAATTTAATATATCTTTATCATTAGAGAATGCAATACTGACCAAGGTGCAGGCAAGGGGTGTTGGATGTTCACAGGTGCTTGGACATGTTGAACCACAGCTATCGAATACTTCGTTTACACCGCAATTAGGCGCGGCACCTATACACAAACGTAATTACGTTTAAAACAGGTGTGAAAGATTCATTCTTTTCTTATTAGATATTGTATTAAATGATCGTTTTTTAGAGTTGCAAATACGGAGTTCTTTATATACAAAAAAGGGATTAAAAGATTTCTATTTAAATAAAAAAGAATGTAGTGAAACCACTCTGGCTATAATCTCATTTTAACTTCATTGTAACTTCATCCGTAACTTTATTTGACACACACGATTATTTACACGATATGGATTTTAAACGCGGTTGCCTATTGGTAATCTAATTCCAATTTAAAAGCAGAAATTGGATTTATGAAACCAGGTGTTCGATAATCTAAAGGTAATATCGATGTTCAGTCTAAGCTTACTAGTTTCTTTATGCAACGATTATTATCATACCATCTTGCGCATCAATCTAACACTTGCACAACCTTACGACAGTATCAAAATGAAACTTATCATTCGCAGATAAAATGTCGATATTTTACAATTTTGATTATTATTGCGTTAGACTTACTGATGGTGGCGACTGCTATGATGAGGAAGATGAAAGCTACGGCGCGGGCCATGGTTGCGACTTCGAATTTGTGCTGTATTTGCTTGCGTTCGAACAACTCGAGATGGACTGATGATAGCTGTCCGTTCCACAGAGCTTATATACAATGGTGGGCGGCCTTCGACCGCGACGTGTTGTCTCCCAAGATAGATATTTTTTCGGCATACTTACTTCCTTCTTTCTCTTGACGGACTTATCTCACAGTTTGGTACGTGACTATTCACTCGGAGGTTCGGGCCGTTATCGAAACACGATGTCTATTTAAATGCGGTTGCCTATCGGTAGATTTGTAATCTAATCCCAATTTGAAGTTTAGATTTATGAAAACCAGATGTTCGGTAATCTAAAGTCTCGCGCGCAAGATTCAGTCTAGACTTAATAGTTTCTTTACGCAACGATCACAAATATGATAAGACGATGGAAGTTTTCTATTTTTATCTTCAACATAATATTTTTTATTAAACTTACAATTGTCTATAATTAAGTTAATTCTAATTTATAATTGTTGATCTTTAATTATTAATTATTTATTACTTATTAATGACTATCAATTATAATTCTCTTCTCACAAATTTCTACAATTAGATCCGAAGGTAATTGCACGTTTAGATACCAAAAAATGCAAATATTAGTATTACTTTAACCGAAGAGAATATAATGTATGGGCAAAAATGCGCGTGACGTACGGACAAATTCTCATCGTTCTTTAGAATTTTTCGTTCTTGGACGTTATAAATGTTATTGTTATTGGATAAATTTCATAACTATTCTCCGTAATTTGTCAATATATATAAGATAATATAAAGCATGTTATTATTACCACTAAAAACACATAAAGATATATACAGGGTGTCTCATTTTAACTTAGACAGCAAAATATCTCGGAAATAAAGCATTTTAAAGAAAAATGTTTCATACAAAAGTTTTGTGACTTCTAGGGGGACATAAGATGGGTCAAACGAAATTTTTCTAGGTGGAGGTGTTTCGGAGGTTTGAAGGTGAATTTTGATTTTTTAAATGGAATTATATGATTTTTTAAATATAATATGATGCCTCTCTAGTTATTCTGCACATAAAAGTATTAAGGTAAAGTTATCACAAAATCAATCGTTTGCGAGATATTTTACATTTTATTCTGATATATTTTGACATGAAATATAAAATATCATGTAAACTATTCATTTATTGATAACTGTACCTTAATACTTTTATGCGTAGAATAGTAGGATTCAATTGGTGTAAAGAAAACACATGGTTGCTTTAAAAAAAATTATCCAATTGTGCAGTTACATTTTTGAAAAGCAACTATGTGTTTTCTTTACACCAATTGATTCATCCTACTATTCTACGCATAAAAGTATTAAGGTACAGTTATCAATAAATGAATAGTTTACATGATATTTTATATTTCATGTCAAAATAATCTGAATAAAATATAAAATATCTCGCAAACACTATTGATTTTGTGATAACTTTACCTTAATACTTTTATGTGCAGAATAACTAGAGGCACCATATTATATTTAAAAAATCATATAATTCCATTTTAAAAATCAAAGATCACCTTCAAATCTCCGAAACGCCTCCACCTAGAAAAATTTCGTTTCACCCATCTTATGTCCCCCTCGAAGTCACAAAACTTTTGTATGAAACATTTTTCTCTAAAATGCTTTATTTCCGAGATATTTTGCTGTCTAAGTTAAAATAGGACACCCTATATTTGGACAAACCACGAAGGATAGTTATGAAATTTGTCCAATAACAATAACATTTATAACGTCCAAGAACGAAAAATTCTAAGATGAGAAGTTGTCCGTACGTCGCACGCGTTTTTACCCGTATGTAAAACAATTCGGTCATTTATCTCGCGTTCGAAAAAAGATTTCGACAAGACTCGAAGATACATTCTCGCTAACGAGGTCGACTATATCTCTCGACCTTTGCTACGTGAATTTGGCATTTGCTCTCATTATATATCTTGTTTCCAAGAAACATATAAAATGCCACTTGCAGAGATTTACATACCTCTTCACACATCGACTGTTTAAGACTAGATAAGTGGCGTTATATTTAGTACATACGTTTCGGATAGGAATGAGTGAAACGTACCATAAAATTTTTAACATCTCATGTAACAATGCGTTCACCGCTTTTTTTAGATTACGACAGCTCATAAATATTTATTTTAAATAAATTTTCGAAAATTCACAGCGCATGGAAAAATAACGATCAAATGAGTAAATATTAGGGGAAAGTCCGGCAGTACCGGTCAGCGAGCAGTATCGGTCACTAGCTGTTTTAGCGTTTCTATAATTATAGAACGCTAAAACAGCTAATGACCGATACTGCTCGCTGATCTACCGGACTTTCCCCTACTCATTGCTTTCATAAACCAGGCTTAATTGATAACTGATTATCTGTCAGTTAATTTTTAATTTACAAGTAATCTATAACAACATATATCAGTATCCCAGTCACTTGTATCACAAATAAATTAGTAAATATATCACTTAATCAATAATTTTTGTTTATAAACAGCAGTGCGCGCGCGATCTAAGGATAAAGACGTACTCGTTTCTGTGCTAAAAGATTTTTAATATATTTTTGTACAGTTTAATATATATCACATATTTATATTCTAATATGAAATAATAATAGATAATTATAAGATACACTTATTAAAAAGTCATTTACTAAATACATTATATCTGGGTTCATTTATTTCATGTGGGAAACTTACAACGATAAAACTTTCATGTTTTCTGCCTATATAATTAGAATATTGAACATAAAAATTATGTAATGTATATAAATTATATGTAATATGCACTCAATCATTGAAAACGGAAGGTACCTACAACTTCATTTTCACTCCTGATCGTTTAATAATTATTTCTTTTCATAATATTGATTTTAAAGAATCTACTGTCGATTTTCATGAGTTAAATAATTATAATCTTTTCTATATGCATGCGCACGCAAATAACATCATATTTCGCATTTATGTGCGTATTTTTCTCGTGTAGGTAAAATTTCATTATATGTGTATGGGATAATATCAATGCTTTTTCTTGAACTTTACGTGTTTGCGATAAAATTGGACCTTACGCTTTAAAGAGAAATTTACTCTAATATATATATTACAGTAATATATCTTATTCTAAATATGATGATAAGTAAACTACTACTACAGCATTTATATGCGACGTCTCTCTTAACATATACATTCAATATTAGCTAATGCCTTATTCATTCCGTGAAACCTTGTTATTTAAACAGCATTGACGTACGAATCTTCGTTTGCTTCTCGGAAATATGACAAGAAATGAAAAAGTGAATGCTGTCTTCTACGTGACCTTTTTCCTTGCTCTTCAAATGAATAAAAATCCATTTTAAAGCTCATTATAAAATTTTCTAATAATAATCTATTTGCTTGGGAGTCACAGAGGAATTTCTTAGATTTAGATGACATTAGGGAGTATCTTACAATTAGTCCAATCCTTACTACTACTAAACTGAGAGAAAAATTTACTAAATTTCAATAAATGTTTTCTCCAATAGTACTAATGAAGTATTCTTTTGAATTCTGTAAATATTTTATTAGGTTTAGAAAATTTGTTTTCAATTGGATGAATATTTTTTTCATTTGAAAAATATTAACTAAATTTAAAAAAATACTTCATTAGTACTATTGGAGAAAACATTTATTAAAATTTAGTAAATTTTTCTCTCAGTTTAATATATCTGCTTAAATAAACCTTTCTAGAATTATAAACCTTAAGATATATGGATTTTTTTTATTATGATTTAGTTATATATACAAGAAGGTAATGCAATCTTTGTAGTATCTTTATAGATACTATATATATATATGTACAATACGAATTGATACGTCTGGCTTTTTCATAGGTGCTTATTATTCTTTCATCTTTTGCATACACTGAATTACATGTTTGTCAAAAAACAGTTATTTCTACCGTTGTTTATATTCCTCGATAAGATAACTCAGACGTAAAAATAAACGCGTAAAAAAAATTATTATGCGACAATAAAAGAAAATCTAAAAAGGTTTTTGTTATTACAATGTATTTCTCCTAATTGTCACTTTGTATTCGTCTTTTGTACACGCAATACTTACAATTAGTACACTCGAATATTTAATACACCCATTATTTCGATCATTCGATACGCTTCATTCGAGTATTATAGTGAAGATTTCGTAAAGTAATTAGCATAGAAAAAATATATTTCACATGAAACAATTAATCGAGTTACGGGCAAGAATGTTATTTCCGGGGCCCCTCGATTTGACGATGGTTT
>NJRP01000133.1:289599-303266 GCA_003063835.1 Aphaenogaster floridana | reverse complement strand
GCGCGATAAGCATTCTTTTTAGTTAAAATTTTTATAAAAATCTCGAGGCGTTAAATAACTACAAACCTCTCAGATCTTTAGTGAGATATCGGTTAATTCTAGCATTCTGAAGAAGGCACACAGTTTCCTGAAGAATGTAGCAAATATCCTTGTTTACATTGGCATCCTATTATGCATTGCTGGAAAAAGAATAGAATATCATAAAATATCAAAATAATTTATCGTAATACACATTATTATTAAGGAAATATTCTACAGTTAATCGCGCAGTATTTTCACTTGAAAAGTAGTATAACTTTCGATGGAATTTGCGTATTTGGCAAAATCAAATAACTGAACAAATACCGCAGTGCAAACTTGAGGGGACGAGTTGCAAGTTGGTTCACATGCCGATCCACAATTTGTCCACTCTTGATTTGCCGGGCATATTCTCCGTGCGATAGTTGTGCCTGTGCGTGTGCAATATTATATACACAAGTTACAATCAAGTCCAATTATGATATTAAAATTAAAAAGATAATCAGGATGTACAATAATTGGGTTTGTTTTTTATAGCTGAACTGGCTGCACTAGTACAGAGTTTATCTTTTTTGCTCCACATTTGAAGGAAAAAGATAAACTCTGAACTAATGCAGCCAGTTTAGCTATATAAAGAACAGACCCATTGTTTACAGAAGTTCAAATTTGCGACTAAATAAACGTAATAAATTCTTGCATGACACAAAAACTTACTGCAAAGCACTCCGACTATTATAAGCAATGCAAAACTAGCGCGAGACATGATTAATAATCCTTGTACTTTGTTTCATCGACTGTTGCTGCCGGCAAGACATGCGCTTTTATATACCCAGTTTGTTAGCAGACTTTGATCAGCAGTTCGTGTTTTAAAAATTGTTATCTATTATCTAATCTGTTGCGTCATTAAAGAGTTTCGTGCTATTATGTATGCACACGTATAAAAAATACATTTATTATCGTTAACGGCAGCATTACTCAGAATGAGCATTCCAACGCATAATTATAATCGCATTATAAAAAACTGTCTTTTCTTATTAGATATTGTATTAAGTGATCTTTTTAGAATTGCAAATACGAAGTTGTTTATATATAAAAAAGGGATTAAAAGATTTTTCTTTAAATAAAAAAAAATTTAGTGAAACCACTGGCTATAATCTCACTTTAACTTTGTTGTGACTTTATTCGTAACTTTATTTGACACACACGATTATTTACATGATATAAATTTTAAACGTGATTGCCTATCGGTAATCTACTTCCAATTTAAAAGCAGAAATTGGATTTATGAAACCAGGTGTTTGATAATCTAAAGTAATATCGATGTTCAGTTTAAGCTTAGTAGTTTTTTTATGCAACGATTATTATTATACGATTCTGCGCATCAATCTAACACTTGCACAACCTTACGACAATATCAAAATAAAACTCATTATTTGCAAATAAAATTTCGATATTTAACAATTTTGATTATTATTGCGTTGGACTTACCGATAGTGGCGACTGCTACGATGAGGAAGATGAAAGCTACGACGCGGGCCATAGTTGCGACTTCGAATTCGTGCTGTAGTTCTTTGCTTGCGTTCGAACAACTTGAAATGGACCGATGATAGCTATTCGTTCCACTGATAATGAGCTTATATACGACGGTGGGTGGCCTTCGACCGCGACGTGTCGTCTCCCGAGATAGATATTTTTTTCGGAATACTTACTACCTTTCGTCTCTCGATGGACTCATCTCACAGTTTAGTACGTGACTAATCGCTCGGAGGTTCGGCCTCAGTAATAAATTATTTTTTAACGAATACACTGCAAATCCAAGCGTGTTATTTTTACACGCATAAACATCTAAAAATGACACATTTGACTGAAGCTCTTTTTATATGTTTTTTGCCATTTTAGATTACGTCATTTAACACGTTTAATCGTATTAAATTAAACATTAATACGTTCCGTCGTGTTAAATGACATGATTTAAAACGGCAAGAAATGTGTAAGAAGAGCTTCAGCTAAAATAACACGCTTGGATTTGCAGTGTATACATTTGTACATAACATAATAAGAAAAATCGGTATTTTATTAATCGCATTTCTGAATGTATACCGTAATATTGTTCAAACTTTTCGCAACTGTCATATTCCAATATGAATCATAAAATACATGTTCCCTGAACATAATTTATCATCATCTGTTGTTGATGTATTTATATCGAGATACGCGTTTTTAAAAAAAGAAAAAACGAAAAAGAAAGGAAAAAACAGACACATTATCATCAAATCAATAATGCTTAAAAACATATATGGATACAGTTGGATTAGCAAGCTTATGAAGTACAATGTCTTACTGATTTTCAATAATTGTTTTTATCAAGCAAACGATCCGCTGTTTTGTGAAAATGCTTAATTTATTCTCAATATTCTTAAATTTACTAGTGCAAAATATCATCGCAAAAAAGGTGAGTACAAAAGTAAAGATTGAACGTTCAATTCTCGCAAATAGTTCTGTTGCGTTGATTTTGTTCGTTTTTATATTGAACTTGTCTTAAATAAAATGTTTTTATTTAAGACAAGTTCAAAAATGTATGTGTTTACGCTGACTTAAACATTTACATAATATTATTTACAGTAATCCATAAAAAACAGGTGATTTATCGTAGTAATAATTTTTTGTCAAAAAGATAATTCATAACATAGATATGTATTTTACACGCACGTAATTTAACTATTTTCTATGTATATTTAGAAAAAGATCATTACCGTGCATCATTTCAATCAGTTAAATCATAAAATGAATAAATTGAATAAACTTCATTTTATTTCATTAATATGTTAATAAAACCAAAATCTTTATAAAATTTATATAAAAAGAAGGTTCTTCTAATTTGCAAACTCGAGAGATTGAAAGAAATTTGATTGCAAAAATATTTTGTCAGATAGATATATTATCATTAATTATACAGATAGCTAATAAAATGTAGATTGTAATATCATATTAATAAACATTTAAAAACTTTCATGCAGATTAATTCGAAAAATAAACATTGGAAAACGTTTATTCACAGTTATTTTCATAATATGAAAACGCCAATAAAAATTAATTGCGTTTATGTTTTTATATTTTATTTTTATTTTTTAAATTTCCTCTTTTGCTCTTATATTTTACTCTTCCAATACATAATAATATTTATTAATTACAAATTTTTAAAAATACTTATATAAGTTCGAGAATATTTCTATAAAGAATATAGAAAAAACCTAGTAGATTTAACTTTGCGATTGTTTATTCTTAATTATTTTAAATTTACAAAAGGAATAAAGGTGACATAATATTAAAGGAATATATATCTGATATTAATAGAGAGATGAATATTTTTGTTAATAATTTTAACTTGTTATTCGTTTGTCATTAATCAGTGAATATATAAGCAAACAATAATTATGTCAAATTACATCTAACATATGTTAATATTAACATAATGTCGACAAGCGTTCTTTTTAGTTAAAATTTTTATAATAATCTCGAGGCGTTAAATAACTACAAACCTCTCAGATCTTTAGTGAGATATCGGTTAATAGCATTCTGTAGGAGTCACACAGTTTCCTGTAGAATGTAGCAAATATCCTTCTTTGCATTGACATCCTATTTTGCATTCCTGGAAAAAGAATAGAATATCATAAAATGTCAAAATAATTTATCGTAATACATACGAGGGGCGTTCACGTCAAACCGGGACTTTTAATCTCACGAGCATAAGGGATGAAAAGTCTCGGTTTGACGTGAACGCCCCTTGTAATTAAGAAAATATTCTACACTTAATGGTGCAGCATTTTCGCTGGAAAAGTAGTATAACTTTCGATGGAATTTGTGTATTTAACAAAATTAAATAATTCAACAAGTACCAGAGTGCAGGCTTGACTAGGATCCGAGTTGCTGCAACTTGGTGGACATGCCGATCCACAAGAGGTCCACTCTTGATTTTGCGGGCATATCTGTGCGATAGTCGTGCCTGTGCGTGTGCAGTATTAAACAAGTTACAATCAAGTCCAATTATGATATTAAAATTACAATTAAAAACAGTATGTACAATAATTGTTTATGGAATTTCAAATTTGCAGACTAAATAAACATAATAAATTCGTGCGTGACACAATAACTTACTGCAAAGCACTCCGACTATTATAAGCAATGCGAAACTAGCGCGAGACATGGTTAATAATCCTTCCACTTTGTTTCATCGACTGTTGTTGCCGACGAGACATGCGCTTTTATATATCGATCAGTGTGTTGGCAAACCTTGAGCAGCAGTTTGCGTTATTATGTAATTTATTGCGCCAACAAAGAACTTCGCGCGCTTATGTATGCACACACATAAAAACTACATTTATTATCGTTAATGGCAGCACTCAGAATGAGCATTCCAACACGTATTTATAATCGTAATATAAAGATATGTTATTAATGGAACTTCTCATTGATAACATGTGCAATTATTACGGTTATTTTTATGCTCTTCTCACGTTTTTACGTTTTCTTTAAGCGCATGTAAAAGTGACCTTAAATTCATTACTGCGCAGGAGTTTCAGAAATAGCGAATAATAGCTGAAAAGAATAAGTAAAAGAAATGTTAATATATGTTTTAACTAACACATGTTATCCGTAGCGGCTCGTTAAATGTCTCATTTGTAATTCTCTACTTCTTAGGTGGTATTTCCTATCCGTATGTCTCGTTATCGCGTAATCGCGTTATGCTTTTCTACTCATCATCTGCCGACGATTAAAGATCGATTAGCTAGAAAAAAGTAGCAGATATGTCGTCGTTACAACTTTCAGAACAGTGAAACTATTAAATGGCTGATGTTCAGCAATTAGCGTCAGGAGGACGCGGGCAGGACACAACTCTCGTTCGATCAATCGGGAAATTTCGGACTTGTAAAACGTGTACGTTGTGTCCACTTTGTCGGTGTAAGCTCGACGGCCGCTCAATCCGGCCGCTTTCCGAACACGCTTTTACCCTAAATGCCATTTCGCCATCGGCGAGATGGCCCAAGTGAATCAGTTTGACCCTTCTGCTCCCCCTCGTTCTCCAGGCATATAGTTTTTTTTATTTCGCGTAAAGAGCGCCGAGAATCGAGTATCCGGCGATTCGAATCGAATTTATTAGAATAGAGAATTGAATTATTGTCTGCGCGTACGACTCTCTTTCGGTTGCAACGTTTTTTTCTTTCTTGAATTAAGGCAACTAGAACTCATTTCAAGACTTACGCAAGATTTTGTCCGAAAGATCATAAAATGTAGCTTATCTTCGATGTCGTCTGCGATGTAAATAACAAATTTTTTATTAAACCCGCATGACTCTTACGAAAGAATTTTCTTATCTTATTTTTTACCCCAAAAGGCGAGAACTGTAGCCGATTATCAATCATCTTCCCGATATTACAGGGATCCAAAGACGCGCGAAACGAACGCACGAATGAAAACTGCTCTCGTACAACGGCGGGCCGACGACTTAATTACTTGGAAAACTCGGCATGTAATTGTCCCACGTACCATTCCCATTGTCTCGGCTGTCCTATTCAACATTTCACGACGCACCATCCGGCTCTGACAGCGGAAAACTCGATCGGGGGATTCTCGAGATTCCCCGCTCATTCTACTGCCTTTCCTTCGCTTTCCGGTTAACCTTCCTACTTTCTCTCACCCCTACGTTCTACGTCGTTCTTGTTACGTTGCTTTCATCCGTTCAGCCTTTATATCGAACAGCAAGTAGACGATAACTATCGTTATATACTCTATCCCACTGACCCTATCGTGACTTTACTGACCGCAATCCAACAAGCGATACGCACGAATCATAAAGTATCTGAAGTACCCCTACTCAACTTTCTCCGTAATTTATATTTATCTTTTATTAAGCGATATTAAATGATTTGAAATGAACTGAGATATAATAGTTGAACCGAAAGCCATTCTAAACCGCAAAGATTATGAGAAACAAATAAAAATAAATTAAGCACAATTCGAAAATATCTCTTCGGAAAAAATTGTTTTATTGAATCGGTATGATTGAAGCGTTTATTTAGCTTTTTCTAAAAATGCTTCACGTAAAAAGCATATTTTACTTTATATGAACGGAATATATGTCAATAAGTTTATTCTCTGTCCATAATATTCTGTGTCCATACAAAATGTATTCTTTCTCTCTCTCTCTCTCTCCCTCCCTCCCTCCCTCCTTCCCTCCCTCCCCCTCTCATAATAATAATAATAATATTAATATACCGTAAGCCACAAGATTTGCTTATAAATCTTATTACTATATTTTATTATTATTACGTTTTATTTTCTCGTATTATAAAATTTTTTCCTATATCATGCACACACACATACACACACAATATATTATTTCCTTATTTATATAATTTTTCGTTAATTAATTAAATTGTATACAGGAACCCCTAGTATATAAAAATATCAAACACATGTGTAATACAGATAAGGTGCCTTCTATTGTAAAATTCTATTTGCAGGTTGTTAATTCAAATGTAAGCAACATTGTATATATATGTAAGTTAGAGATAACTAACATACATATGTACTAACATATAAGTACACTAATTCAAAGCAATGTAATGCACATCTAATTTTCCAGTGAAGGTAACTGATAGCGGTTTATACCGTTTTTTTTTCTTTATGTGCGTCACGCGCGCCTAAAGATAGAAGCGCAAGGAAACAACGGTCGTATGATGTAATCATAAGTATAATGCATACACCAATTTCCCGAGATTCATGATAGTCTGCGTATTGTTATAAGACGGGGAATCACACGTCAGGAAACAATGTCTCTATTATACCTCGGCCTTCCCCATGCACATGTCATACAGCATGAAGGTGACTGAACAAATTGGCTTTAAAAAGAAGAAAAAGACATCCCAGATGTATTGTCATTACTGCCGCTTATTCAGCGGCAGACGCGAAATTATCTTTAAATAACTTACGTTCGCTCTCTCATTGTTAGACACGAAGAAAAAAGAGCGTTTACAAACGGTGAATTTATATGTGGAAAGTTGCAATTCCAAGCGCATATTCCGCACGCGCCGACATTCACGAAGATATAAATCGCATTATGTACTTTCTCGCAGAAATTTTCAAACATCTCTGTATACAAGGTGTTACAAAAAGATGTGGACAGACTTTGTGTGCTTGTAGGGGGGGTTAATATAAGTAATTTGAGTATAGGAATGCATGTCCGCTGAAGCCTCGTTTCCGTGCTACACGGCTGTGAAGTTGCCTAAATTTCCTGTGTAGGTAAAGTGCCTTTTCGATAAAAGATTACGAAAAATTTAATTTGAGGAAGCTGTTCGGAATTAAAAATCAAGCCCGTATACCAAATTTTGAATCAATCAACCTACATATTTTGATGTTTTTGCCTTTTGCATTAAGTCAGTTATGTCACGAATATTAGGGAGTAGGCCATGGAATAAACAATGCAACCTTGGGAGTTTGATGTTTATTGACATACATATTTGATAGTATTTCGTTCTTATTCACAACTTCGATCCGTGGTTAGTAAGTGCTATAAGCGTAAAATGGAGAGTTTTACTACACGGGAGTTTGCAGATTGATTCAAAATTTGGTATACGGGCCTGATTTTTAATTTCGAACAGCTTTCTCAAATAAAATTTTTCGCTATCTTTTACCGAAAAGGTACTTTACCTATACAGGAAATTTAGTCAACTTCACAGCCGTGTAGCACGGAAACGAGGCTTCAGCGCGGACATGCATTCCTATACTTGGCGTCGCGACGCTGTCGCGTCGCTTGATTAACCCCCCCAGGCACACAAAGTCTGTCCACATCTTTTTGTAACACCCTGTATATAAGATCCTTAAAATGACGAAAATATACTAGTTGTGAGTTAGTCGGAGTCGTGAATAGTGCGGAGTTGAAAAATTTATTATGTCTCGCACAGCAATAATATTACTCGCTGGATTGGCGATATTTTCTGCGGGTAATTGCACTATTTTTTCGTATTTTATAAAAAAGAAGTATTAATGTAACGTAAATTAATAGTTAATACTTTTTTCTTGGTAAAGTTTTTTATTATACGGCTTACTAAGCACAGAAATATAAGTTATATTTACAATATATAAATCCTTATTCGAGAATCAGCACTTTAGCTTTTTTCTTTTGTCAACGCGATATATCGTAATAATACGATATCGTATAATACGTACGCGAAACCTGATCGCTTTTAGACACGCTTGCACGTCGACTTAATTGTACTCGCCAGAATGAAGAGTATCAATGTGGATCGGCCTGTCAAACAACTTGTAGCAACTTGGGCCAACTTTGCCCTATAATAAATGTCGTAAGTGTATATATATAAATGAGTCAACCTTTAATGCATTATATTAAAATTTACTTTGTAATTAATGTTCAGTAAACATCACATGATTAATTTGTAAGATATCAGAATATTAATATATCATTTTAGATATTGCTAGTCTTGGTTAATATTGTTGCTCTTATTAACTTTCAGAAATGTAACGATGCTTGTTACTGCAAGAATGGATACGCGCGAATTGGCGACAAGGATAGCTTGTGTATTCCTATAAATGAATGTCCTTAGAAGAAAGTGGATTGTTCAGAAACTTCCGACAAGGAAAAATGAATTATACAACTTTGTATCGATTATTCACTTCCATATTTGTTGCGTTGTTAACAGTTCTTTTATCCGGTATTATATCCCTAATATATTTTAGTTGGATTTAAACGTTTATACTTGTAACTACAAAATATAAAAATAATTTTATATAATATGTAAATAAAAACATTTATATAATAAATTTTACATAAAAATATTTTTTAAATCTAATAATTTCCTTTCAAAATATTTATTTTTTAATCTCCAGTATGAAAGATGCAATGGCTGTTATGCAACTTAATTGTACGAAACATTTATTAACATATAAATAATATGGCGTATACAACTTAATTGTATGAAATATTTATTAACATATAAATAATATAAATATATTTTTTATCACATCACATTTCTCATCAAGAGATATTATTTTTTACGTTTAAAATTACATTTTAAATAAATTGCATTGTACGGGCAGATAAAGCAACCATCGCTACAGTAGAAATGATTAGACTTCCTAAGACATGGTATAATACGTTCGGTCAACATCATATAAATGCTAATAAAATGCTAATAGAACTTTCAGAATTGCGAAAATGCTTGTCACTCTGCCAACAAGGATACGCAAATTAATGATGAAAACATACACATTCCTACCACAATGGCCTCAAAAATCCGGATTATGCTGGAAAAACAGTTTATGCATAAAGGATTAATCTTTTCCTCATTGACTTTTCATCACAATTGTTCTCAGAGCAGTTTATGCATAAAAGATTAATCTCAAAGATTAAATTGTTTTTATATTTCTTATTTGCTGCAGTTTATGAGTCTTGCACATCGGTTGTGAGAGAGTGTTATATAAATATATGTACATAAATTTATGTATATTAAAAATCTTTGTTTGTGTTGCTATTTCTTCGCTTTTAGAAAAGTAATCAGGGAGGAAATTAAAAGACAACAGAAGTATTACTTTTTTATTTTATTTTATCTTACTGTATCTCAGGTCTGTGAAGTTAGTACCCCAAAACGCGAATTTTTATAAAATGACAATGGCATTCGTTTGTCCACTTTTGTTCACACAACATTTTTGTTTGTCTACCTTTCAAAAAAATGTTATCTTATCTAAAAAAGTTATCTAAGTTATCTAAAAAAAGTTAACTTATAAAAGTTATTATATCGAGGACAATGCCGCTTCTCAATTAATGAAAAATGTTCATGGGGGTGCTGATGTAAAATTTTATCCAATTTTTTAATTTGGTCATAACTTTTTTTTGAATGTTGGACAAACGAAAATGTTGGGTGGACAAAAGTGGACAAATCGTGGACAAACAAATGCCATTGGCAGTTTATAAAAATTCACGTTTTGGGGTGCTAACTTCACAGACCTCTGTATCTCATATATTTTTTCTACAAATTATATGAATTTTATGATGAATGATTATTTATATTCTCATTACGTCGCATTATGTTAACAATGATTTTATAAAGTAACGACCTTGCACCACGATCGTGTCTAGATGTAACAGGCAAGTGAATACATTTTCCGCGCATCTTCCTCGGTGCACCGAGCGCAGATTCGAATAAAGCCATTCTTCCGGAATATTGTTCGCTAACAAGATAATAATGCCCGACTCAGAGTACACACGACGGAAGTCGGAAACCCCGCCTTTCGACGGCGGAATCGGCTTCGCGTTTGCTTTAAGCCGCTTTTCGGATTAGCAAAGCTTCTCCACAGTCGTCGTCCGGTTACTGACGGTCCGGTACACCGAACGAAGTAACCGGCTCAACGTTCGAACGCACATTCGCGTAAGTCAAAGTTTGGCCAGTGTTCCGAAGAGATGCTCCAATATTTGGCCCCGTAATGTAATCCAGAAGTTGAAAGAAAACGACGTTCAGAATGCCCCGTACCTCTCCCACGTCTAGGCAGATTCTCGTCAAATATCGGTAGCTTTGAAATTTTTCGACGCAGTTCTTTGTACAGATTCGCCGTCGTATTTAGCGACGTGATTAAAATGCGCTGGGCAGCGTACGATTACGAAACCATCGCGAACGCGAGCACGATTCATACGCTCTGTCGATCGCATTAACGCTGCGGGCGATCGGCGAACGATGCGGGAAATGCGGAGGTACACTTAATCTAAAAAACCTGCGTGCATCCAATGTCAGTAATAAAAGGGAAAAGGATGTTTAAAATATCCGACGATCATCTTTTAACGCTCCTATATTTTTTTGTAATTCGATTTTCGGAATTATGTAATGAAACTCAGACCCTTATATCCTGAGATATTTCAATTTTTCCTTATATGCATTCTTAGATTCTTATATTACATTCCTTAGACTGCCTTCACATGGAGCGTACTTTGCGTACTGCGTAACTTATGCACCCAATCACAAATACGCAATTCCGTTTTATTATCTACTGGAAAACTAACGGCAATGCGTGATTGGCTGGCGCAAGTTACGCGATACGCAAAGTACGTTCTATGTGAAAGCAACCTTATTATATTATGTTATTTTTTATATATATATGCGATAATAATATAACAACAAGTTATTGCAATCTGCTGTCTACATGCCTTCGATTTCGACAATCGATAAAAACAAATAATTCCTTACAATTAAGTTATAGATATTTACAAAAAAAAATTGAAGACAATATATATACAGAGTTTTTGTAATGTGTACGCACATTTTTTGGCGCTTTGCATTGAACAAACGTAGCCCAGTGTAACTTTTGTGAGTAAGTGTAGCTCGAATGAAACGCACACGTGGTGAATCCAGTTCGAGTTTCGCATGCCGCACGGCACGTGCGACGATCGAAACCCTCTCGTGCCAGGAGAGCGAGAGAAAGAGAGAGGGGCAGATTCGTTGACGTACACCAAGAGAGCAAGGAGAGATGGACGCCGGTGCCTGAGGGGTTGCTCGAGTTCCTGCCGGCATTTGTTTAATTGGGAACCGACATGGTCGCCATGGCACCCCTCTCGATCGACCATTTACCCGTCCGCATGAAATCTCTTCGAAATTCACGAGCGGCGCACGAGAGCTGCTCGCGGAATGCAAACATTTATCCATATATATTTTCCTTGTATGGCAAGAAATTGCAAAAAATTCACAATATTGTAAAAATTTCGTAAAACACAATTTTATTTTTCTCTTCTTTTACGGCATATAAATATAATGTGTTTCGTAGAATTTTCGAAATCGTAGCTTGTGAAGTTTTAGAGAAGTGTACCTTCATGCAATATTACGAGCTTATAGCCCTTTGTTAGTTTACGTGTCGTGCAAACTGCTATCGTGAAGGCCGACCACGAGGGGTGGGATTGTGAAATTTTCTCTAACCAAACATGGCCGCCAGATCAACCCTCCACAAAGCGACGTCGATGCGAAACTCCCGCTGCCCTGCCGGAGGTCCCGTTGCAAGGAAACGAGGGTTGAATTTGAAATGGTGCTTAGAGTACACGTTACGTACTGGCACATATACCATTATCGTGAATTTATTTCTGCTTGATTATACCACAGATTCTCGCTGTAAAACCAACAATATGCCACCAGAGTAAAATTATCTCAATATAAGCGAGAAAAAGGTTACAAGAGATGAATTTTTCTTGGTTGTCAACAATGTCGATATTGAAAAAGTACGATCGACTGAACGCAACACGTTGGGAAGCAGAACTGCCACTCTTTGAAATTTTCTTCAAAGTCATCCGTTTTCATTACGATCTTCTTGAAATTTCAGAATGTAAATACATTTTCCTCGGGCTCAGTCGACATGATAATCCGACAAAATGTAAATACTGTCCGCTGTATGAATATTCAATTAACGGACAATAGCTGTGCAAACTGGTATGTTTGTTTATACGGGCTACTGAGGATTATCTGCAATTATCGAAGGCGTATTATAACAACTTTCGTTTCTCGAGGCAGGAAAATCTCTTCGATGACAAAATTGTATCACAAAGCAATTTATGTCGTGTTTACATATTTATTTCGTATTCCTTTATAGCCTGCAGCTAAGTTAATAACGATTACGTAAATTTCAACAAGTTATATAAAACTGCCCGTATTATTAATCATGGCCATGCATTCGGTTGTTATTTTGGCAACTGAATGAGTCAGCGATGTTACTCACGGTTTCTTTCAGACCTTGTGTTTTATCATAATTGAAGCGATACAGTAGAACTCCGTTTATCCGCGAACATGTCAGGCGACAAGACAGTTCCAATAATAGTTCGGATTATAGAAGCTCACTAGCTCTCCCCTCTACCAGTACTTACTAGTACTTACCAGTACTTACAGTATCTTTCAGCTATAAAAATAATATGGAAACTGATAACAGCACGCGGGTAGGGACATCTAACAAATAATTTCCATACATTTCATTACATGGCAGCATCTCTGTACAGAGATGTCGACCATATCCCATTATACCCCGTGGTTCCATTATGCCCCGCCTTCCCCTACTTAGTTTCGATAATAGGAGCTGATGTTCAGAAAACTGAAGTCGAGCACGTTTATGTGTTTTGTGTAAGCTAATACATACTTAGTTAGCACTTAAACAAACTTAACACATATTTAGTTTACTCTTAACACAAGCAAATATTTGTATACATTTATACGTATAACAATACGTGTTCAATAGAATGATAACATAGGAAGGTCAAGTATGACGGGCAATTATTAGATACTGATAAAATTCTTTATTTAATCTTTCAATTAATTAAGAGACGTTTCTACTTATCTTAGTCGCCTTCAGTCTAAAAGTTACTTTACACCATTATTAAGCTTTGAATCACAAAAGAGATTAATAGATAAAACGTAAAATAAACGATAAAGTTCGGCCACACATTTTTATGTATCAAAGTAAGATAGGGTAGATGTACCGATTGTGGCCACATTAAGGCCATTTGTGGCCACACAGTTCTTTGCATATAAAGAATAAATTTAACCTAATCTGCCTGTCTGCATGATCAACAAAAATGTTTGCAGAATAAAGTTCTCTCGATTGTTGCGCAC
>NJRP01000133.1:252844-289499 GCA_003063835.1 Aphaenogaster floridana | reverse complement strand
GCAATTATTAGATACTGATAAAATTCTTTATTTAATCTTTCAATTAATTAAGAGACGTTTCGACTTATCTTAGTCGTCTTCAGTCTAAAAGTTACTTTACACCATTATTAAGCTTCGAATCACAAAAGAGATTAATAGATAAAACGTAAAATAAACGATAAAGTTCGGCCACACATTTTTATGTATCAAAGTAAGATATAGTCGTTCTTATAAAAATGTCATATCACCCAGACAATTCGATCCAATATCGGAACGATCGTTATCCGATACTTGTAATATCAACATGTATATACCATCGCCGCAGACAATTGTACCTACATTTAAAATATTGTGGATGAATTTTATATAATGAACTTTACCTTTTTTCGCTTTCAAACGAGGAAGGGTTAGAGATTTTACGGACTTCAATATGTAACATCTCCAATATTGGATCAAATTGTCTGGGTGATATGACATTTTTATAAGAACGACTATAATATCTTACTTTGATATATAAAAATGTGCGGCCGAACTTTATCGTTTATTTTACGTTTTATCTATTAATCTTTTTTGTGATTCGAAGCTTAATAATGGTGTAAAGTAACTTTTAGACTGAAGACGATTAAGTTAAGTCGAAACGTCTCTTAATTAATTGAAAGATTAAATAAAGAATTTTATCGGTATTTAATAATTGCTCGTCATACTTGACCTTCCTATGTTATCATTCTATTGTTTAGAAAAAGCGAGCGAATTTCATTTCTTAATTTTAATACGTGTTCATATAACTGGGACTGTGCTCGACCGTAATTCGGATAATAAGAGCTCAGCTTAGAGTTTGCATATTTGGAACTGAACACGAATTTGTTCATATAAATGGAGTGCAGATAAACGGAATTCTACTATATTACATTCGCAAGATGGCTATTTACCGTTTAAGTAATGCTAGAAATTTCGCAATATTAAACTGAATATAAAATTTGATCGAAAAAAAAAGATATTTCTATTTTCACAAGTGGTTCGTTATTGCTCGTTCTTTCTTTTTTCCCGAAATTCTCTGTTCTGTTGGCATCTTTCTGAAGTAAACGTTCATTCCCTGTACCGACAAATTGATTGGAAAGATGATTGGGTTCCTCCAAGTGTTCTGAATAGACAGATAGTCATTACGACATCCGCAGAGTGGAACGGGTTTTTTTGGCCACGAGAACCTTGCAAGTTTTATGTATTCTTTTCGACAAAAAAGAACCTGTTCTGGTTTAGCTGCAGGAATAAATTAGAAATAAAGATTGCGAGATTAGGCAATAAACGATTAATAAGCGTTGTTTATTTTTGCACTGCTCGACGGTGCCCATATTTGGATATAAAATGCTAAGTTTAAGCATTATATCCTATTATGTGCGAAAACAAATTGCCGATTATGTAACACTATTTTTTTAAATATTTGTTCGCGTGTTATATGGATAATTCTTAATTGGTTCGTTATTTTGTGCAGCCGTACAATTCGATATAAGTTTTGGACGTAGATGACGGCAATCCTTTTTTTCTTCTTTTTTTTTCTTTTTTTTTATGATGTCATTGAATAAATCCAGCTGTTCGCGACGCGATCGCGATCTTGGAAATGGCGGCACATGACATTTACACCGCGCCTACATTATCGCCGTGAACACACGACGCATAGTGTCACACGCGCGACGAATAATTCACCCTGGCCTCGTACATCTTCGGGACTTTATCTTGGGAAAAGGGTGAGCACATTCCGAACGTCATGTTGTTCTAGCCGGCAACGTGAATACCAAACGACGGGCTGCATATAGCTCAGTAAACGCGTAGCGGCGTTCAAGCGGGTGATAAAGAAGGCAAATAGCGTGGAATAGTTGAAGAATGGAAGGAGACTGCAGTAGCGGAACATTATATTTGATAGCAGAAATAAAGCGGAAGTCGCCGGGAGTCTGGACCTATGGGGGATGCTTGAAGCCGCGCGCAGCAGCACGGGGTTGACGTGCGTCTAAGGCAAGCGAAGCGGAAATCCTCGTCGAGCTTGACGTAATCCTGACATTATTGTCTCGATGTCGGTTCAGACTGTCGAATAATCCCGGGATCCCGCGTCCTTGTCTCCCGGTGGGACGTGATAACACCCGAGAATAGCGTGCGGGCCGGTAGGGTTAACGGCGCCCGATCCGGTTTTCGATGGGTGATCGACGGAATTTAAGAGCGTCCATCGTTCGTTCGTACGCATAGTTGTGCGCATAAATCCGCAGTATTCCGGACAGCTCGGATCGTGAAACAGCGGGGATTAAAAAGCGCGCCGCCGAAAACGTCTCTCCTCCCTTGCGCAGCCTGTTGAAGCTCCACTCCCCTGCACGAAAATGCAAACACGTGCGATAGAACTCATCTGGATCGCTTTGTACATGGAGATTCTACAATGTCGAAATGTTTCGTTATTGCGCGATTAATAAACTAAATTATTAATATATCTAATAAATAAGAAATGATATAAAAGTACACAGAAAAAAAGAATATTCTTGATTTGAAAATATCTTTAGTTTCAACGTGGAAATCTTGAAATGAGATTATATTGCGTTAAACGGAGGAAACTTGCTTGAATGAAGCCATTTTATATAGTTCAACCAAGAAAAATATATTTTTATTATTTAAGAATAATTTTCTCTTGAATGGAAAAGCAAAACTGTTGGATAAAAAATAACATATCTTCAAATCGAAGATTATAATTTTCTTTTTACTTTATTGTTAAGATAATTATATTGTATTCTTTAGGTGACAATTATAATATTGAAGTAAGACTGTAATAATGTTGAAGATTATTAAATACTTATAAGAAGATTATAGATTGTTGCGTATATACACTGAAAAAAGGATTTGGTTATAATAACCAAGGCTTGGTAAAATAGTTTCAACTAAACGGTTTAGTGATTATGACGAAATAATTTGGTTAATGTTAATGTTAATGTTAACAAATTTGTTAACATTAACCAAATTATTAACAATGCTAACAAATTTGTTAACATTAACCAAATTATTTCGTCGTAATCACTAAACCGTTTAGTTGAAACTATTTCACCAAGCCTTGGTTATTATAACCAAATCCTTTTTTCAGTGTATACGAAACAATAAACACATTAATTTGACTATATAAGTTTTGATTTGATTCTTCCTTTTTTTCTGTGTATATTTAATTAATTAAATTATATATTAATATATATAAATAAGAAATAATAAAAAATAAATTCATTTATTTATTAATATATATGTACATAGAGAGAGAGAGAGAGAGAAAAATAAAGAGATGTCTGTAAATTATGATATAAAAAATGTGTATAAAAATTGATTTCTACAAAGAAAAGATCCGAATTTCTCCTCAGAAAGCACGTTCGTGTCAGTATGATCGAGAACAGATTAGTTTAATGAGTTTTCTACAAAGTGCATGTTGCGCGATAAAAAAGCCTGCTGGGAAAGTTAATTATCTAACATAAATCACAAAAAAGATTTATTTTCATAGAGAAAATATTCAAACTTCTTGTTAAAAAAAAACGTTAATGTTAGTATGATCGAAAACAGATTAGTTTAATGAAGTCTGTATGAAGTAGAATGTATGTTGCACCATGAAATGGTCCGCTCTAAAGAAGTTGATTATCTAACATAAATCATAATACAAAAAAGATTTATTTCCACGGAGAAAGGATTCGAACTTCTCGTTAGGAGATACATTGATGTTCGCATGATCGAAAACGGATTAGTTTAATGAAGTCTCTACGCAGTAGAATGCGCGCGACCCGCTGGAAAAGTTGATTATCCAACATAAATCATAATACAAAAAAGATTTATTTCCACGATGGAAGGGTACGAGTTTCTCGTTAGGAAACACATTGCCGTCGATGTGTTCGTGTTCGCAAATCAGACGAAGTTCAATGCGCTCGCCACGAAGTTACATGCCGGCCGCACGATGAAATGATCCGCCGGGAGAGCGTTAATTATCTAGACTCTAGACCTAGACGCGTATCTCGCGCTGGCGATTCTCCGGAGAGAGAGAGAGAGAGAGAGACGGTCGTGAAAGAAACTCAAGCGTCGCGTTCGGAAGATTGATCGGTGGACCACGGTTAGCCCCGCGGAGCCGATAACACGTGCCTTTCCTCACGGCATTATTAGAGCCCGACGCGGAATGAATCACGCATCGACTTAATCGCGTTAACGATAAACGCTCTGCCTCCAAGGACCCCTCGGGCTGTGGATCCAGACCCGGTCGGCGCGCAAATATTAGCTGGCGATATTTTCGCCGCGTGACTGCCGAGCGGCGTAACCGAGAGCCGGGACTCGCGAATGTCTGCGACGACGAAGGCGCAATTAACGTGTTGATTATCGCGCGACGGGGCCACGCTCGCGGAAAGGCATGCCGGGAATATTTAATGTCTCACCGGTGTGATTCATCGTCTGTTATTGTCGCAATACGCTTCACTTCAGCGACGCGGCATAATTTTGCTGCTGCATTCAGAATACGATACGTCCCGAATTATATTGGTAGCTTTAAATTGCAAATTGTTCGGCAGTTTTGGAGTCAGTTGTTCTGTAGCGTGTAACTGTCATCTTTGGTGTGTGTGCCGGCATAAATTCGACATAAATTTGCACAAATGACGTGCGAAACGTCTCTGACGCACCACGCTGAGATAAGACGTCGTTCTTTTCTAAATTGTTTTCTAGCAATGGTAAAAAATAGCTCTTGGTAAGTCTAGGATGCAAAAGAACGGTTTTGCTGATATCTAAAGGTTTGACCAGATACAGATCTAAAAGTAATTTTGTTAGACCATCAAAAGTAACTAAGTAGGACGCTCAAAATAATTGCTAGAATATTAAAACTTTTTTCAGCATTGTCATCATGCTTGAGTGTCCTACTCAGTTATTTTTAATGGTTTAATAAAATTATTTTCATATCTATTATATATTTGACCAAATTTTTAGATATTTCAGCAAAACCGTTCTTTCCGTGTACCCTACATAAAAAGATATTCCAATATAACTTTTTGAAAAAGCGGATTTATCTCAAGTACTTTTAAATCTCCGCGAAAAGAAAGGTAGGTATCGCGTCATTAGTCAAGGTTCAAGTACATAGGGAGGAAGCTAGCAGAAACCTCGGGATGCATGCCAAATTGTCTCTTAAAAGCTCGAGCGGTATTTGCATGCCTAGGAAGCAGCGGATTCAAAATTTCCGACGTTAGCATTAATGGAGTTGAGAGAGAGAAAAAGAGAGATAGAGAGAGCGCATCGGCAAACACATCAAAGATTCGAATTTCCCCTTCTATGGACACAGCTGGAAGTGGGGAATGTTTGTGGCAATGCGAAACGAAAATAATGATTGCACATGAACGTGAAATTAAAACGTCGACTATGAAAAGAGGGGAGAATGCGCTTTTGAAAATTGGCTTTGATGTGTATGGACAATAGCGAGGGCGTATAAAGAATTAGGCATCAATAAGCGATTTTTGTTTTATTGTCAGAAAAACAGGAGCCCGAAGCAAGCCGCGCCACGATGGATTGAGTAACATCACCGATATAATTAAGACACCACCTTTAATTAGGGCAATATCAAAGCACTCCCGAATGGAAAGAGATCTACGAGAGAAAGTCAGAGTATACAATCGGACCAACCACTGTTTGGCGAAGCTCGAATCTATCGAATAACTTGCTTCGTCCCGAGTGTATTTCGACGGAAGTGGGAAAAATATCTCCTGTAGGTTCATGCGGCACAACTACCCCTGCAGCCGGTCCATATTATCTCTATAGCGTTTTCGTTGCAAGAGAAGTACTGCAAATAAATCTATTGTTATTAATTCTCAGAAATTTTATACCGACAGAAATTCGCGTCGCGTAATTTACACGCTGGACGAGTATAGCTGCGAATACGAGGATAACGCGTAGAGGAGCCAATCGCAATCGTCGTGCGCTGCGTGAATATACATGTCGTTTGAGAAAAAGTAATTTTTGAATTTAATAGGGCAATGATAACGCCCCGTGGGCATTTGTGCGTAGGGTGAAGAAAAAAGTATCTCGCGCGGATATACACGCAGTTCGAATTTAGGTAGCGGCCCCACTGTGTGCTATCTTCCCCCGCGTTTTTGTTGTAATCTCCCGAGGGATGCATGAACGCACGTACGGCTCGGAGCTCGGTATATATCGAGTGACCCTCGTCGGGATACGTTCGCAATATATACCCGGGAGTTTACAATTTCCGGAGTTTATAAGTCCTCCCCTATATCCTTACTATTATGCCACATTCTGCGATGCATTCTGCGACGTAATAAAAGAATATTTACAGGCAAGCATATATAAACTCTTCTACTCTGTTTTCTCCGTTTTGTTCCATTATTGCGAAGACATTATTTTTACAGCGTAAATATTCCACGTAGTTTGCGCGATAAAATCTTTATCCAATCTTCTCGTCTGAATTTGAATAATTCGTTGAACAAACTGTCCTAAATAATTACTCTGCGAAATTAAAGCACGATTTTTCATTATTTTAGTCTGATTTCCCGCGTGAATTATACCGACCCAAGCGAAAATATCGCGACGACGTATAGAATCGACGCGGCTAGGGGAATCGTTTCGCTCCATAAAATCGCCTTTCCGGCATTAGTGACAGCCGAAGTGTTCCCAAGCACCAAAAATTGGCGGATCTCTACGTGATCGGAATTTGGGGGTATCACCTGTGGTCGGCGGGCGACTACAGTGACGCTAACTAACGTCATGTAATCAAGTAAGCAGTTTAACCGAACGATCCGGTTAGGACGACTTAGCCCTCCGTATCGACGAGGCGTCACTAATTGGTTTACAGATCTCCCAAGCTGAATTCGGTGCTCAAAGGTCTCTCTAGTTAGCTACGTCGACCGTCTCCACGATCCACCCGCCCTTCGCAAATGCTTGATTAATACCTCCGCATCCCGCCATATCTGTACCTGCGATCAATAATTTTTGCGAAACACGCACAAACGAGATCGTGCAAATTTCAAGATCTACCTGCCACGCAGTCGCTTTTTCTTCTTTCTGCATTCTTTCACAGTCGTGAAATTCAGAAAAGGTGAGTGCGAAAATGGAGAAACGTGCGATATCGCGCGTCCTTGAAGATATTTTCCATGTACGTTCCATTATCGAGGAGATTTATAGAGACTGAAACGAAAAATTATATCTGACACGTGCTGTTCTTCCAACGCGTCGAGTATTCGTATCTAAGGAATTTTTATCGTGGCTTAGTCTCCGTGAAGTCTACTCCGACGAACGTGACGAACTGTAGATACCACATAAAAAGGGATACATGAAAACATTTTTAGACTTTATGTCGCAATAATATGCAATTTTATTTGTTGTGTGACGCGAGTATATCCGCCGCGGATACACCACCGAGTCGTATTTCGGATTTGCTGGAATCCCTGTTAGATTTGAGAGCTAAACGTCAGGCCACTCTTCCACGAAGTGAAAAATGTCGTCCGTATGCAAAACAAATTGCGCGGCAGCTCTCAGTTTCATTACCCCTCTGCAACCGGGGTGACTGTCTAAACTCGGGCTTTTCCCCGCCCGAGAAATTTAATTCTAGGCGGGAATGCCTTGACGTCCTTTAATATCACGGTCACGACGAGTACGACGCACCGTCACCTGCGGTCGGTCCTTTAAAAATGATTAACTCGCTAAAGAAGCGACGGTCCCAGCCGCACCGATGCCGATGAAAAATGGAAGTCGCCTGCTCTCAGGACGGAACAAAGGAGCCATTAACTCCCCCTCGTGCTAACGATGACCATGGACCTTTCCTTAAACAATACTGTGGCGCGAATTCTTTGTATCGAATAAACAAAGTGGGCAAACTTTCCAACGAATAATCACACTTGTACAGCACAATACACCAAGTTATTCTACATGTTTGTATCTCTCGTTACGTTAATGAAAAGAAATTCATTAGGTTTTTATCTGAAACTTTTTGTTATCTAACGTATTAATTCAAAGTGAGATAGGAGTAACTAAGAACAGAATGAGTCTATCGATATTTTGTAGAGAAAAAAGTCTTGTTTAGAAACTTTATATTTAAAATAAATTATATATAATTAATAGACTTAGGCCCAATTGCATAAACATTTTAATTTAAATAAATTTAATAATCTGTTATCCATTTTTATAAATTATGATTGTACTTTTGATGTAGGAGGAAGAAGAAAACATATTTAGATTTTAAAATTACAGAATGATGCGAAAGAATCGGCTTGTTGTTCTAAAATGTATGCTTCTGTCACTGGATTATACTGGATTTTATCAATCTTCGATCGAAGTCAGTACGTTCCGTCGTGATCGTAAAAACCAAAACAACACGAAATCGTTTTGACAACCGATTTATCACGTTAACGAACACCTATTAATGTTTTCGTTTGTCGCGACTGATGAGACGTCCAAGATCAATGCTGCAATACGCATAATTCTCACATCAAACACGCTCATTAACAGTAAGATTTCGTTGAATGAAACTGGTCTTTACGAACGGATCGAAGGTCGGGGTCTTTAAAAGGAGAGGACTACCTGTTGGCGCGGATTCTCCGTCAATGCAACTTCGATTCCTTTCGAAGACTCTTATTTCAAGGACCTTCATTACTGAGTTCTTAGCTCAACCGAGAACTCAAGCTTATATAAGTCTCGCTCTCCAGAAAATATATTAATAATTTCAATACGCGGAAGATGAGTATTAAACGTACTCTTAGAATTTGTTCATCCGTTTTCTTTAATTATATTCTACGATAATTAACAGTCTATAATTAACAATATGTCGACTCAACTTGTAAATAAATTAATTGCGTAATTTTATTACGCAATCTGTTGTGTATAATTTAAACATAATACAACCGCTATAGTGATTATGGCAACATTAAAAGCTGAGCATATACAAATTAAAAAACATACTGTTTTTCATAATACAGAAAAAATATATTTTACGTTTTTGCATACGCAATTCCAATTACATCTGCGAAATATTAAAAAGATTTCAGAAGATTTTGGCCTCTCTCTCTCTCTGTCTCTATCTTTATATTCCCCTATTCTTTGTTCAACAAAGCCGAAGCAATTTTCGAGATATCGCCTAACGAGTGGCTGATGCCCAATTAGGCGTTGAAGTTTCTTTCGAAGTCCGTGCCAGAAGCGCAAGTCCTGAAACCAGAAGCTTCCTCTCGTTCCGCCTGACACGCGAAACATCAGCTATTCGAGCCGCTCTTACCCTCCGCCGTCCAGCGCGGCTTAATGAAAACCGTGATTGAAGCCGGTGCACGGATGCCGATCGATCCGCCACGTATCATGAGGAGGGTGTCCGAGAGCCAATCACCGAGAACCGTCAAAGGGACGATAATTTTTTTTCTTTGTCCCCCTTCTGTCCGATGGGATTCATGAGTTGACTTTGTGCAGATCGTACTATTAGTCGTGTGCTGCTGTATTTGCTGTGTGCCTGAGCCATTAGGGTGACCAGAATGCAATAATAATAATGCTGTCGATCGCTGTGCGAAGAAAAAAATTCTTTTTTTATTATTAAATCGGTATACGTATAGATCAACGTTAGGGTCGAGTCTCTCCATTTGTTCTAATTTATCAAGTTTAAGGCATGCATGAAATTGAATTGGAACATCCTGCGATTTTTTTTACTAAATTAATTCACTGGCATAATTTATTGAAATAATACAGACAAAAGATTTGGTAATTATGCGAATATCTTTCAATTTCAATCGTTTCAAGAGAGTTTTTCCAACTTGCATGCCTCTATGTTAACGTCAATTACATGATCGTTAAATACTTTACTCTAATCCGTTAAAAATATCGATAATGAAAAAATCAAGCATCTTCTACGATCTCGAGCGTTCTTTGCGTATAATAAAATTTTTATTCTACGAGAACTATACTTCAAAGGCTACGGCACACGTTGAAGTTGAAAATTTTATTTATTCGGCTAACACGATGCAATTTTGATACCGCGTGCTGCGATATGGAGACCTTTGTGTTCTCCATCACCCAGATATATCTTCCTCCCTTCTTTCCTCGTATCCCTATCTCGAGACTCGGCACTAAATTAAATTGACCGACACTTTGTAGCTGGATAGGCATCGGCTTTTGTTTACTCCAGGGTACCGGTATTGATCTTCGACGTCTTCAGGGAGGGCTCCTGGTTTCGACGAATGACGGATAATTTCTCCTTTTTCCCTGTCGCGGAAAACTGAACGTCGGTTCGTGAAACGGGCCGGATACTCCTCAGAGACTTCGCGTCGTTTCTCCTCCTACGTTTTATTAACTCTCGGTCGATTAGTCGACCTCGAAGCACCCCATCTTCGATCGACCGTTTGGGATTTGCCGTCGAATCGTTCTCTTCTTTATACGCCGTAATTGCGGATCTGCGTCGCGCGAGACATATCGTTTCGCAAGTAAAGAGCAAATTTATTTCAGACTCAAGAGTAGTGATAATATCTAATCGATTATCTTATACGTAAAATATTGGTATATACATCTACAACATTATATAGCTTTATTAGAATGTGTAAAGATATAACAACAAGCATTTACTATAAATAAATGAGAACAATTATATTAATCTTAATTAAGTCTGATTAATATTTTTATAATCGGTATTTTATATAACAGAAAAAAATAAAATACCACTTTATCTACGTAACGAAGATTGCCTGTAAAAATATTTGACAAAGACATGATTAATGCTTATCTTCTTAGCAGGTACAATCACGATGTCAATACATCTATGTAATATTATTCAAGCAATCAACATCGATTAATTGCTGAAAATAACGACAATTATTCTATCTAGGTTTGCAGCAAGAGAGCAACACCGGCCAACGTCCATTTGGCCGGTTTGTCTTTGGTTTTTAAATTAAACGTCCATACATATGTCGGGCCACGCGTGCGTGTTTTATACACCGGGCACTCGTACATATTCCTCAAATCCTGTTTGTCCTGCGTGATCGCGCGTACATTAATCACCGGCATCGCCGGGTATAATTCCTTGGGTCTGGAGTCGACGATGATTCCTGTTTGGACGTCCCATCGCGCGCCTTCCATAAATATTCCGTGGACGTAGGCCCCATCCCTCGGTGCTGACCTAACGCGAACGAATCGGGAAGGAAGTCACTCCTCGGCTCGATATACACGACGCGAATTGAGTTAACGGGCGATAACTATTCTGCCCTCGCGACCGCGTAGATCGTACCCGCGAACTTCAACTTCCGTCCAATTATCGTTCCTACTCACGTGAATTCCTCCTTGTTCTTCTTGGTCACGTCGCACTGGAGGCACATTTTGTCGAGCGGTAACTCGTGCCTCCTAGCTGTCGATTGCATGATGGCGGTGAGTAGCGATTGGGGATTGAAAAACCCGGCGAGCCACACCGATGCCGGTAACTGAAAGAGAATTAATTATTTTGCACGTTACGTTAGCTCTGTCATAAGAATGTGTCGTCGTCGTCGTATATTTTCGCGTGTACACACAACGAAATCCGTAGACCATGTTTCCAGCTCTCTGATTCTCAGCAGCAGATCGACGAACCAAGTGGTGAGGCCCGATAAGGACGGATAAGCTCTGCTGGCCCACACCGGCGGAACTTGATCGAAGAATAATGCGTTTTCCAGGTCTTCCATATCCGACGTTATAGTGAGCTCGCCTTTGAGGCCCAGATCTAACTCCCGCAGCGATCGTTTGATCTCGGTCGTCAGGAAATTCATTCTCTCGCATTCCTGAAAGGCGACGATCACGTAAGGTGTCCGTTCCTCCACTTTTCCCATGATCTCCATCATGTTGAACTCTTCGGGTAGCTTCTCTATTATCTCGTCCAGTACTTGCTTTACCTACGAGATAAATACGGCGCGTGTGAGACATGTATCATAATATATCTGCAAAGAAGTACATAATAACACCTTCTCTTCTCTGGTAACAGTTTGTCCTCCCGAGCTACCAGTGTCACGCGGTTGCATCTCAAAGACCGTTCGGAATAAATTCTCAGCCGTCATCGTTAGAAAGCCGATTTCCGCGTTTGGATGCAATCCATATAAATACGGCGATTCCGGTGGTATAGCTTCGTCAATGTATGTATGATAACCGACTAGGTCTGTGTTAGGGGGCGCGGGAAAACCTAAAATGCAAGGTGACGATGTTATTCACCACTCTTAAAAAGTATTATCTTTCATTAATATTAAACAGCCGAGTGTCTGTTAGTTTACCTGGTGCCAGTTGCAATTCTCCGTCGATCAGATCAGGCTGCATTAATTCTTCAAGGTAGGATACGCAAAGTCTTCTGTCCCAGTCGTCCGTTATATGGCCACCATACATAATTTCTCCGAAGAGATACCTTTTTGAGAATATTAATTATTTTCTCATTCACATTTTAAGGGACTTTATTTTGAGTTAAATTATATATTTATGTACGCAGTGATACTTCAATAATTTTGCATAACTTTTGGTAAATTATGTTGCGTGTTTAGCTTATTTATCTTATTTATTATTGATCTTATTTAAGAATATAAGTATATATTAACCTTAAATCTTCCCAGGGTACTTTCGGGCTTGCTTCCAAATAATTATAAAGTACACTGACACTGATGTTCAAGTCTCCTACATTGAAGGGATATATTTTATTCCAACCCTGGGGTCCGAATTTACGTCGTTCCGCGACAACTGCGTGGAAGTAGCATAAAGAGAATAAAATCGCTTTGAACTCGGCTTCTTTAGAGCACATTTCTAAAGTCTCTTGAGCAAAATTGTCTAGAGCTTTATGCAAATTAGCTTGCATGCCGGTGGGTGGCTCGTTTGTAATTTTAATCGATGATTCAAGAATACCCTAAAAATAATTACGACATAATACCAATAATATTGATAAACAATTGTTAATTTTATTGAGTTAAGTCTTCTTTCATTACATTTAGACAATCAATTAAAATTTACAAACTTTATAAAATAATACGAATAAAGTTTTTAAATTGAATATATTATCTTTGTTTTAAAAATGTAAGGTAGAAATATAAGAATATTCTTACTTGAGGTATTATATGACCGGCTGCCGTACTAGCCGGTTCTGCGCTCATGAACATTCTGTAATCGTCATGAGAACCTTCCGCGGCCGTCTCTAACTTCTTTTCCAACAATGGAAGCCACTTTTTTACCAAATGTATATTTTGCAACACCACCCAGTGACCATTTTTGGCTGCTACATCCATAGCCTGCTCGGCCACTGTTTCTTGTCCTTGACCAAGAGACACATTGTGGAAATTTTGATTATCTGACATAAAACCAAGGCGACGACCTAAATCCTCCACATCCTGGACACAAAATGAAACATTTTCTGTCTTACTATTTCTCTCTGTTTCTATTTCATAAAATGAATTTAATAATCTGATTTTTATTTATTTGAACAAATTTCAGAAATTAATTATTGAAAGAAATGAATCAGAAATGAATCATTGAAAACCTTGCGTTATTTATAAGAAAAGCGATAAAGGGAAATATTTTGTAGTCACCTTCAATGGATTAACTCCGGGTGATAGAATAAAGAAAATGGGAGTGCTCGGGCTAGTCTCTTCGAAAGATTTCGCGAACTCCACCGTTCTCGCCTCGATGTATCTCGCACCGAGCTTCTCCTCGATAAACGCTGCGATGGCATACGTCATCCTGTCCGGTCTCAGAGCTCTCAGCATGCACAGACGTTGTATAGCCGTCTTATTTTTCCACTCTTGGGGAAACTTCTCGCGCTCCGGGCATTCGCACTCTACGAACTTTTTCCAGCGTTTGGCGGAACTCTCGATGTCCCGGTCCAAATTCCTTCGAACAAGCGGGACAAGTGAGTGGCTAAAGCGACAACGGGACAACAGTTTCTCATCGTGCGTACCGAAACTCTTCCCTCGTAGAGAGACTTCTTATGCCACCCCAACTGCTGTTGGTGAGGAAATCGACCGGCGAGGTGACGTGTGGCGTTATAGGGAATCTCAGGAGGAAGTCCAGCTCGCTAGGCGTGACTTCGTTTCTTACCAATAAGATTTGAAAAGCCATTTGCGAGGCGAAGATCAGCTTGTCGCACTCAAAGAGTCCCCTGCTGGTGTACATAAATACTGAATACGTGATGCACTCGATTAGATTCTGCACTCTTCCCGTAACATCGGGCGCAGGATCGGCCTTCAGGATCGCCTTCTGAAAGACTACGCTGAAGGCCTTTAGTGAAAATTGATAGATAGGATTGATCGTATTCAAGTCGTTTAGAATGAAGTACAACAACGAAGCTCTCGCTGCTGCCGGCCGATACAGTTCTCGAGCTGCGTCAATCTGTCGGCTGGTACCGCGAGCCTCTGTGACTTTAGATTCGATCTCTGCGGCAGTACGTTTAGTAGTCTCCAAGTTCTCTACGAGAGATGTGTCTTCGAGAACATTGCTGCCAGCTGATGATAGTCTAAAATGATAATATTAAAATTAATAATTGTATACGATGCAAATATTTGTTGCTTGCGACAGTAAGCTTATTTATTTGACGATGTCACTAACTGCGAATAAATTAGAAAAAATATATATATAAAGAGAAAATGTTATATATAATATACGAATTATTATTATAATATTTACAGTAAATTTTGGGAAGAACAAGCCTCTCTTTCTCACGTGACAAGTGAAACTTTATCGCGAAAAAGGGAGGTTTGTTCTTCCAAAAATTTTAAGGGTAATTTATCGCGTATATGAATGATTTATAAATCTTGAATTATTTAATGACGAATTTGTACCTCGAGAGAAGTGAATCTTCGAGACTGTTGAGAGTAATCTTAAAGTCATTCTGTTGTCTGGTAAGCTCCGCCTTCAACTCCTCTAAATCTGGTCTCTCCGCCTTAACCACTTCCGCGAGCAATTGATCCTCCAAACCGTCCCTCGTCACCGTGAAATTAATCAGCGTAGTTTGCGCCTGCATTTCCGGCTTGTAATGGGGATTAGCCAGCTTCGTATGCAGCAGCAATCTGAACATGGAATTGTATTCCACCTCCTTATCGCCGATCTTAATGGCCCGACCCTTCTTGATTAAATTTCGGCCGAGCAGAGGATCCAGGACGGGATCTACAGTCTCCCCGATGTTCTCCAGCAGGACTGTAGATCCGTTCGCTAATGATAACTCGATCACTTCCAAGTAACCACGTTGACCTAATCTGATCACTTTCAGCTCGTCTCCGTACTTCTCCTTAATCCACTTTATACCTTGAAGCTGTAAAAGATTTTTTTAGCGAATTGAATTCGTTTAATTTCTCGATGCCTGAGTACCTGTGGATCTATCATTAGCGGCCAACGATCGGAGTTGCTCAGTATCGTGGCGTTCTCTGTCGACATTCGGTCGTTCGGCAATCCTTCGTTGTTCCATTTGGCGATTTGCGTGTCATCCGTTAGCAGCGAGAGAGGATCCAGACCCTCGGTAATTGGGATTGTCGGTTCTATGACGCGCATGAACGGCAACCATTGCTTGTTTAGTAAATCCTGTCGGAATTGTTTTGTGAAACAACCCACGTAGGATATGAAAGCCGTTACCAGTAGTACATCGCCGGGTAACGTCG
The DNA here is from genome assembly GCA_003063835.1 of Aphaenogaster floridana. Lineage (NCBI taxonomy): Eukaryota > Metazoa > Arthropoda > Insecta > Hymenoptera > Formicidae > Aphaenogaster > Aphaenogaster floridana. Next base: position 273,924 of record NJRP01000133.1, on the reverse strand, counting down.
ACGCTTGCTGCATAAAGCTACGAATGTTTACAAGTTTTATTTTGTTATTCGTATAACGTAACGAAATATTATATATCGCGTAAAAAATCGTCTCACTTGGCCACCGAATCGGCCCAACGAACGTTTTCGGACGCCAGACCGCCGACTAATCTATTCGCTAACGCGATCGTTGAATTAGTGGCATCGGCTTCCTGTTGGCATTTCAATTTCTCGGATGTCGCTTGCTCAAAGTCTGCCGTTAACTTTGCCAACTGTTCTTCCAAGGACTGAGAAAAAAATCGGTTATCCGAACTACTTTAATGATAACGAAATATTACGTATGAAATAATATATGGGGGTATTTGTGCAGCTTTATGGAACTTTGAAGCATTGAGTCATAGAGAAGTCTTTGATATATGTAGACGTTCACTTACAGCTACTTTCCGTTTGATACCGCTAAGTTTGTCCTGAGCTGCAGCCAGCTCCGCGTTTGCATGTGCGAGTGCCTTCCGTTTCGGTTCCACGTCGCAAAAGACTTCGTAGAACTTGATAATATTAATCACCCAGGCGCATAAGCCCGCCGCAGCGGCTGACTTGGATCTTATGAACTCAGGCTCGAATTCGGAGTCCTTGAGATACGGCTGTATCGCTTTAATCACCTCGGAATGTATGTTCTCTTTGTCATAATTTATCAGGGAATCCAGGAAGGTGTCTACTTTCGCCATCACGATCTTTATGAGAAAACAAAGAAGATGATTTTTGACACTTGTTGCTCAGATGGAATCATGACGAGGGAGGTTTTCTCTCGAATCGTTCCAATCGATTTGACAATACCTTGGCGGCCTTCCAACTGCGATCTTTAGGTACTTTGCCAGCTGGTGCTAAAAGGACCATGACTGCAGCAGTGACGTTTGTTACAGCGCCGGGAGGCGAGCCGAACGATTTCAATTCCGTTAGATTCGCCTTGTTCAGAGTATTTAGAGCTTCTTGCGCGGCTAGCAAAGCAGGCTCGGCTTTCAATAGATCCGCCTCGCAGTCTTTTTGCTTTTTCGAAACTTCGTCGGCTATCACGGCCACTTTGGTTTCCTCCTCATCCGCTAAATTAAATGACATTTTTTAATAAAATTATTTTTAAATATATCTATAGAATTGTGTCACTAATGATGCCATCAAACCTATCGCTTTCTCTTTTTGGACTTTCTCCGTCTCGACACCAACTATAGCAATTAGGGCGTCTGCAGCGTCGTTCTTCTGTTGTAATTCTACTTCTTGTACGGCCAACTTCTTTTTTAACTTATCCACTTGTACAGCCGTTGATCTCAACTTGTCCAAGCCGTTTTCCAATCTAGCCACTCTAGCACGTAGTTCGGAAGATTTTGTTTTTAACAACCTAATGTATAAACTTATTTGCTCCAGGAAAGACTTCGGAGTGGTATAATTGTAACGACGCTCGCTGCTCAGATAATGACGGCTGGCTATATTTACGCTGGTGTGCGCATGGGCCATAAATTTAGCAGCTGATTCTCTGTCAGCAAAAATATTCCTTTTTTCATGCAATTTTGTTCACATTTGAATATTATTCTGTACCTGTAAGTTTCTGGCAGCTCCTCCAGTTCCTGCAAAAATCTTTTCGACACAGACATTAATGCCTCCTGAGGCCATTCGTGAAACCAATTTATCATCGTGCAGTTTATGATTGCCGGAAATTTTCTAGATCTGACCCGTAGTGTCGAACCGACGGGAGAGAAGCATAATACTATCCTGAGTTGTCGGCGAACGCGATCGATGAAGAACTTCCAGCAATTTTCGCGCGTGTCCAGCATACCGGCGCCTTTCACCTCGTTACGAACCCCTATTAAATTTTAATAAGATGTGTTAACGCTTATATCTATCTTTATGTAATGCTTAGTGACAAGTAATATTAATAATATTAATTAGAAGTAGTACTACGAATAAATAACAATATTACTAATAAACTGTTTGGTAGATGTTAAATTAAACAATAAAAGATTTTTATGAAAATATTGTTACGCAATTATTTTATCTACTTTAGTGTATTTAGTATTTAATTAAAATTGCTTTTTAAACCTGCTATTATATTCTCCATCTCGTCGTCGGCGAATAAATCGGGAACCTCTCCAGACGCGAGCATGTCATTGATAAGTACTAGGAATTGCTCGTTCGGCACTTGCGCGTCTGTCATCAAGAACATAATGCCTAAATTTTTCAAGCCAGCTTTCGAATACAGGGCGGCGAGTTCCAATTTCAGATCGGTTACGCCGTAGCCCTTCTTCAGCTGAACTTGGGAAACCTCCAATGAACTTATAAAGGCTGCTAATCGCGAAAGGCTCTGCTTTCCGGAGCCACCCACACCCACTAAGAGCGCACTGCCTCTGGGCGATTCTAAAATCCTATTTACGCGGCACACGTGCATCATAGCGTCCTCAAAAAGCACTAAATTCATGGCTGCTACCAAATCATTATAGCTGATCATTGCTTCTGATAATAGCCGATGTAAAGTCACCCAATCTTTGACAGGCATGTATTTTGGCTCTCCAACGCCTCCTAAACATTATACAATCTTTTTAGTAATTTTCAAAAGTTGTATACTTTCATACGTCTTCGATAAAAAAAACGTAGATGCTGAATTGTTATATTTTAAAGAATTGAAATCAGGTGTTAAAAATTCTGTAAAAATATTTGCAACAGAAAATTAAATTGGAATTAGAAAATAGGGACCTGCAAAATGGCAATAAATGTTGGGTTTTTCCAAGATCGCTCCTTCGTCCACTTCCTCCACATTCTTTTTCAGGATATCGAGCTGTAGTTTCAAGAAATTTTCGATGTCTTTCTCGTCCGTTAGCTTATCTCCATAAACGCGTTGAGTTTCATGCATCCAGAGCCTGATTAGATCTACCGAGGACTGTAAGCACTCGTTGCCGCTGAACAATAAACCTTGAAAGCAGTTGGAAAGTTCGCGGAGATTGAAGATATAATGGAACTTCACAGCTGTCGGTAGAAACATTTGAGCAGAACGGTGATGCAGTTGAATGCTTGCTTGCACGATGTTAGGACATAATTCGGTGACGCTTACAGGAAACCTGATTAATATTATCATTAATTAACATTATTACAATAATCGAATAATTTTCAAAAGTTACAACGTTATTCGTTAAACGATTCAATTATTGCGAGTATATATTCGGTATGTAGAGAATTTTATTATCCATTCCAATATTACCTGTGTTCCACATTTGCGAGATGCTGCGACAAAATGGAGGCGTATATTGTCGTCAAAGAATCCATGTTCGGAAAACTAACGGCAAATACAGCAAAATGCCTCTGCAACCTCGGATTAATCGTAAACGATCCGGCGGTCGGATTCATGCAGCTGATGTATTGGCAATTGTGGATGTCTTTCAAGGTCAATTTAGTTCGATCGTACCAATGACCGTAATCTAAATGTTGCCTAATTAACGTATGAGGCTGGACCGTACCGTACGCATCCACTTCCGGCATGTTCATGTCGTCGATAAAATATACCAAAGTCTTGTTTCCCGGCGGACCATAATTTCTACCCGCTTTCTTCTCCAATGATTTCTCCAGGATTTTTTGCAACATCTCGGACGAGGTGTAGAAATTGAACGGTACGTTGGAGACCGCGTAATTCTCAGAGAGTTGAAGAAGTTTCTCGGAGACCAGGACGGTCTTGCCGCAACCAGCCGTGCCAACCAACATTATCGGGTGTCTCTCCGGCATCAACAAGTCGAGAAAGTATTTTATTCTGATAGACTCTGACGTGTAAACTAGAACGGCTTGCAATGGTATCTCCGGATCTAACTCGAACTTCGGGAGACGTTCCGTCCAGGGAACAAAACTCTTCGTCTCGTTATCGATGTAATAGTCGAAAACCGTACCTTGCGATGGGAATTTGATTTGTTTGAACTCGTTGACCCACCACTTAGTGAACTCTACTCGGTAATCCACAGTTTGATCCTGAAACATGGAAGAGCCGAAGGCCCAGACGGCGGCGAACACGAAATAAAGTTCGTAATGATCCTTGTGAAAATCACCGGTCGTCAGATCTGGTTTTAAAAGACAATGAAGAAGATGACACAGCATCTCGACGTGCGCCATGTCGGCTATGGGCGTTATCTTCTTGAATCTCGTTCGTAAAGTCTCAAGACAAGTGGGAATGTATTTGTCGAAGAGCATAACCAGATTCGACTTCTCGTTCGGCAAAGATCGCTTCTCGACCCAACTGGTCACGTACGGATTCCATCCTAAATCCTGCGGGTTTATGTACAGAATACCGGCACGCGAGACCGTAGCGGGTGTGGCGGTTCTCAGGTTTGAAATTTCGAAAAGTAATCTCATGGCCGGCGTAAGGGCGATCCGTTCGTTGCTGGCCAACGTCAGAACTTTGTTATCGTCCATAACGGTATTCAGCGACTCGATCCACATCGGATCGATATCGCCGTCCAGGACGATCCACTTTGGATTCTCGCCGCCTAGATTGGCCTGCTCTCTCATTATTACCGAAAAGAGGCCGTCTTTCCATTCCCGCGTCGCTGGATTGATGATACCGAAAAGTTCGTCGTTGGTCACAGCCTTAGGGTTAAGATCATTGTACACCGGCTTTCTCTTCATGTTATGATAAGTCTTGAACAGCGTCTTCCAAACTTGAGTTTTTCCGGAACCAGCGATACCTACGATAAAAACGGAGTGTCTCACTTCTAACAGCTCCTCGAGTTGTACGACCTTGAGAATGAAGCCGTCTTCTGGTTGCAGACTTAGATCGGCGGCCGCTTGCTTAACCATCTTTTCGAACTCAATGTCTCTTTTTCTAGGAACGTCTAATGCCGGGAATAAATCCGCTATCAACCCCATAAAGACTGGTAGATCATCCGATACTACTTTGGGAATGTTAAAGTCTCTCAGAGCTCTCATTAATACCTCTTCTTCCGGTCTGCCGGGATCGCCTCTTTTCAAGCTACCGGCGACCACCAAGACCGACTTTATTGCCCTCAAACCCCAATCATAGTGATCCTGTTTGGATAACAATTCCTTGCACAACGTGTACAACGTGATAAACTTTCTCGCGAGTACCCTTGCATCCTGGAATCCTTCCGCTACTAACATTATCTCGCATATCAGCTCGAAATCGGGCACTACCATGGCGCAGGGACGGAAAAGCGCCTTCAGATTCTCCGGCAATTCTGTACGGCCGGCGTAACCGGGATTCATGGTGATGAATATGCCAACGGTCGGCTCGAGAGCAATCGTCTCGCCCATGAAGTTGAACTTCTCTTTCTTATCTCTGATAGCGTCTTGAATCGATTTCACTTGCACAGCGACCACCGAGAGCACCTCGACGGTGATCCTGTTGAATTCGTCGAAGCAACCCCACGCGCCGGTCTGCGCCAGACCCTTGTATATGTTACCGCAAGACTTATAGTCCATCTGCTCAGAGCAATTGAACACATACACCATTATGCCAAGAGCTCTGCCGAGATCTTTCGTGGTTTCTGTTTTTCCGGTCCCTGCCGGTCCGGCTGGACCACCGCCCATGATGAGATGCAGAGATTGCGTCAGAGTTATGTAGCACCTGTCCGTTAGCGGCGTTATGACCAACCTGAGAGCAAACAAACGTACATTGCATCGACGACCGATGACAACAAATAAATGTTAAATGAAACATAATACGTCGTAATTCTAACCTGGGAGTATTACCCAAGTACTCGTGAGAATATTTGAACTGTGCGTCGCAAATATTTGCAAAGCAATCCTTTTCCTTCTCGTCCCATCTGTGACGCAGCTGGCTCTGCCATTGGAATGCCTGTGCGTTCTCCACCTTCGACTGCACTAGCTTCGTCACGACGTCCCTGGAGTGGACGTCAATCGTACAGATGGTCATGACCTTCTGTCTCTCCTGCTTGGTCAGTTCTCCTATCAGCAGCGTAATTAAAGTGCTCAGCTGCGAGATCTGCTTCTTCAGGTAATCCTTGATCGAATTATCGTAGCCCTCTTCGAGACGCGCGAAGGCTATATTGACCTCGGTGGTCCACCAAATCTGCGTTCCGCAGAGAGACACCTGGGCTGGATAATCGAACAGCCACTGTTCTCGTGGCTTTTCCTCATACGTCACCACCGCTTCGCTGAAGTAATGCCGGATGGACACGCGCATAGCGTTCTGAAGACGATTTAACCACCTTTCCACGGCTCCTTCGCAAATCATCTCATAATTTGCGAATTCTACGTATTCGCCGTCTTTAGCAAACATGCCTGGAATGCGACGAAAAGTTAAATGACTCATATTTAACACAAAATGTTATCAATGATTAATTATTTACCTGAGACACGTTTTAACGAGGTATTCTTATTGTTAGTGTCGAAATTCAGACGCGCCATAGAATCGAATAACTTTGTCAAGTGTTTTGCCACTATTTCCGGTTGGTTGCCATTCGAGAGTACGTCGAGCAAATCGCTAGAAGAGACGAAGTAGAATCGCGGGAAAGCGAGACGTTTCGTTTCGAGATACTCCGCTAAAGCCTTCTCGCATAATACGAGCCCTTTTTGCAGAACGTCCAAATCGGACACGAGACCGTCTTTATTCGTCGCTTCAACAACGTTCGGCGTTTTCGCCATCTCCTCCGTCATCTCCTTAAATTCCTTGTCGATGCGATCGAACCGCTCAGCATCCACCGGTAACTGCCGTCGAATATCCTCGGACGACATGAAGATGCTCTCGAGATGCATCCAAGTACGTTGAACTTCGAACCAGATTGTTGTCACCTGATCGGCGATACTCAATTTCTTCTGCCACGACGACACCTCCTCCAGGAAGTGCGCGATAAATTTTGAAGTGATCAGATTTTGCAATTGTACCTGCAGTTTTAAGAAGAAAATTATAATCAGCAGCTATTGGTTGGTAACATTTAAAATGCTTTAGCTTCGAATAGTTCGTTGAGATATTAATTAAGTAACCTGGTTCTCCTCTAAGGTTTCAATCAATTCTTCACTAGCTCTTATTAAAGTAGCCCCCGTGCGAGCATGAACTTCCCGCTCGAATTCCATTTTTGACCATGTAACATTCAACTCTTTCATATATTTCTCCATGGACATTTCCTTCACCGCTTTATCCACGATATTCTTAACTTCCTCCTCGCATTCGTGGAGATTCAACTCGAGCAGATCGGCTAGAGTCGTCGATTCGTCCATTACGAAACGAACCTACATGTAAGAAAATCGTCTGACGACATAGCTACATTTTCTCGATGAAAAGCAATTATGTCGGTCGTGTGACCTACTTATTATAGCAGTAATTTAAAATGATGTAGGAAGTTGCTAAATAATATATGTGATGTTCAGTATTTATAGCAAATTTATTAAAGAATGATACAATAATTAATACAACGAATGAATAATGAAGAAACTTACATAATGAATGATAGCGTACGGTAAATAGGTGGATTCTAGCGCTAAATGTGGCTATTCTTATTCTTTTCTTCGTTTATTATTAAACTGAATTAATGATCTGACAGACGCATTTAGCATCAAGCAAGCTTGTAGGTACGAATCTTGCGAATAATAAAATTCTAAAATCCTAATTTTATGCTAACCAGCGTGTCACATGCTGCGCTATAGCCATGCTTACAAAATATTTTGTAACGTACGCGTAAATATGTGATATGACGTGTAACAGTGCGCGCTTATGAAGAACTATCGTGCCGAGATTGATTTTATCAAAATTTACGATCTTACTAGCTATTGAAAATATAATGAGAATATACTTTAAAAGTAAGTTCACATGATATGCGTATGTACAGCGGACTTACGGTCATTTCTGGAGTCATGTTGCCCAATTTCTGTAACACCGATAGCGTATATATACAGCGGTGCAACTAAGTCTAGTATGATCTGATGTGATTACACACTCGCAGGGATTGTTATGTACAATTATGGGATTGTTATGTACAATTATGGGATTGTTATGTACAATTTCGCAGGATCATTGCAAACGTAATGATCGTGGCATCGTTAAAAATGTTAGAATATAAGTGGATAGGGCGCTGAGCTCGTATGAATTTATATCTTCTTTCAACTAAGGAAATCAAATATATCTTCTAATTCGCTTGAGTTTGTACCGTAGGGAAATGAATTAAACATCCGTTCTGCGATTTCCAGCGATACCTTAGTACTATTCATCAGCTGTCGCCAGTGCCTCTCCCGAATAGCTGGATTTTGCAATTCTCCTACGGCACGCAGTGACGTAAGCATATTCTTCACGGTCGCCTCCAACGATACGTAAGTGTCCCATGGCCTCATTTCTTTATCCAGTGCTACTGGACAAAATACATCCGGTGAGATTAAAATTGTATCGTCTTAATCGAGAGAAACGTTTTCGCACGATTTCGCAGATAATAAAATACAGCAGTATTTTCCATAACGGTAATTTAAGTTGTTACAAGAGTGAAAGAGGGGGAGCGCGCGAAGAATAGTAATATTTTATAAAGATATATTCGGGACATAAAACTGAGCAATTCGAGAGGATCCTTCGGGACTGTGGACAATTTCTTAGCTACTAACCACGTATCTCCTTCGCAAACTTCTTGCACTCGATGTCCATATTCTCCACGTCGATTTTCCTCCAGGGCGTCGTCTTCCACCCCTCGATACTACTCTGCACTATATTTACATAATCCCAGAGCTGCTTAAGCATCTTCAGCTCCCTCCTGCACTGCCTCAGCTGTTTAAATTCGGGTACCGTCACTTCAAACAACGAGGCGGATTCTTGTATATCCTTCATTTGGCGTTCCAGCATAAGAATCTCCTTGTGGGCCTCGTTTGATAGCTCGTACGGATTCTTACAGTCGTACTTAAAGAACGCGTATCGCCGAAATGCCTCTCGATACTGATTTATCGTAATGTCGAATGCGGAGATTCGACCGCGAATTCTTGATACTTCACCTATTATTTTCAAATATCGTTATTGAATTTAATGATTTGTATGAATGATAATATAATCTGTTAGAATAATGTTGTATAATGTCCAAACATAAAATTAAATTCTAAACAATTTCATTTTCAGATAAAATATTGAGACGCGTTAGGTCTCAAAATTATTACTAATTTTAAAAATAAATATATTCTTATTTATGTGTTTGTAATTAAATAAAATACTAAGTTGGATGACATATAGTATTGTCAACTTAATAATATCGATTGCTTCTCATTCTACGGACCTGCCTGTAATGGCGCAACTTGCTGCTTCACCATAAGAGCGAGTTTTTTCGTGTTTGCCCATTGCTCCGGCAACTCTTGCAACAGCACATTTACTTCTTCGGGTATATCTTGATCGTAAAACTTGAGCAACTCAATGGTCTCCTCTAATGGGTGGAACATCTCGTCCGTAGTTGGCTGGCGTTCTTTCACCTGCAGTAGGTAGCCCATTACGCTAACTAGAGCCGCATAATCACCCGGTTGTACTTGCTGTAACAATCCCTCGTCCGCTAATCTGAAAACCGAATACATTTATAAAGATAAAGCTATATAGATTAAAAAATATGTGTACAGATTTTTTATACGAATTGAGAAATGACGATCTAATTTTGTATTAGAGACATCTTACTTTGAATTTTAAGATATTTGAACACTATCACGTGTTACATGTTACATACGTTTATACGAGAATACCTTATAAACGTTCCTAAATCGGAAAGGCTGTTTGTTACACGATCGACCAAATGTTTTTTGAACATGCTCGACCATTTGCACACCGTGTTCAGTACTGACTGTCTGAAGGGTCTTAGGTCTACCCTGAACCAGCCGCAAAATACTTTGGACAGATCCATTTCCTCGATCTCGAGATAGAGGCCCTCGTAAAGGTCAATTTGTTCGCGGAATTGCTCCATTTTCGGCGGTGACTTCGTCGGACCTTTAGGGTCCTGAAGCGCCACCATGTCCATTTCTTCCACTGACAATTGCCGGCTGTACTCGAGAAATTGTTGCATCACAACATTCCTATCATCCAGCCATAAATAGGCGTAGCCTAATCGAGCGTTAAAACATTAAGATTTAAAAAATAATGAATGCAATTTATATTTTATAATAAGAAAATTAGAGAATTTTTTAGAATCCACAATTGTCAGCGCATTTTTTAATTTTAATATTAATTTAATTTTCTTTGATATATAATTTATATGATAAATGTTTAATATCTAAAATTATAACTATAACTATAATAATAATCGACAATGTTATATTATAGCATTGTTTGTTTTGTCCCTTGAGAGCTGCTCGGAGTCGCTCCAATGCACTCCAATACGTTGATTCCGGTCATTCCGGTGACATTCCGGTGACACCAACCAATTGGAGTGCATTGGAGCGACTCCGAGCAGCTCTCAAGAGACAAAACGCTTATGTTATACAATGAACAATGCTTATGTTATACAAGATTTTTGACAAATTATTCGAAAAAAATAGAGAGTTAATGACTTAATTTAAATTCAAATTGTTGTAAACTAAATTGTTATAATCATACCTTCAAAATTACTACAAAAATCAGTAGCCTCTTCTACAGCAGTAGCTACGCTTGTTAGTATCTCATCTTTCATTCCCTTAATGTCTACATCACATGCTAATTCTTCAGCGTATCCTACAGAATCATTTTGTAATCGCGGTACCAAGGCGGCCATACCGGTAATGTCATTTAACAAGCCGAGAATCAGTTGGTCAAGTCCGTCTGGATCTTCGGGTTCCAATGATGGCATGTAATACAAATCTGGTTCTCTGAGCTCTAATTTTGCTTCAAGTAACGGCTCACACTGACCGACTGAATCCATGCTTTCCGCCAAATAGCCTAAACATAACGATCGTAAAAAGACATTCGATTTTATTAAACTTTTATCACCACATATCGTCATATAAATTAAAAACTGATTGACAATTAAAAAAGAGACGTTAATTAAACTTTCCATTAAATGTAACTTTTTCTTAATTTTAAAATGGATATAAACCTAACGAGCATCCAACTGCTTTTCGAAGGGACTCGATCACGATGTCGTCGATATACTTCACGTATTCTTTCCAAGCTTCCTGTTCGGTTTCGTTAATTTGGAAGAGCGTTTTATTTTCTTCCAATATCGAGTGTATCTGCTCAGCGGCTTTCGTGATCTCCGCGTAACGTTTCGATACTTTTTCCGAACGATCTTCCAAGGCCAGCAATGTCTCCTTACGACGGTCCTTCCGTTCTATGAGGGGCGTTTTCGTCCAGGGCTCCAAAATGTTTCTGATCTTCTCCACGTTCGATTGGGCCGATTTCATGCGCTTCCACAGCCCCTTTACGAGATCGCCCAACTCTGTTATATATTCCAGAAGCCCGTCTGATCTCCAACATAGCTCATCTTCTCCGCGGGATATCAGGGAATCGATCCGCGCCACTTCCAACTCGATTAGATCAAACTCAACTCGCTTGGTTGTTTTACGTATGTTGTTGTATGAATCGACCGTTCTACCTAGCATCGTGCGAAATTTCCTGAATGTCTCCGCACTCTCGGATACCTGATGGGATATAAAATAGAAATAATTAATAGCGACAAATTTCCGTAGCATCAAAATTTTTGAGCGCTTAAGACCTATGTACCTTAATTGCTTCTTCGGGAATATCAGAGCATGACATTTGTTTCAAATAGCTCACTTCTTTCAATACTGCGAGAAGATCGGGATCAAAATTTAATAGCAAATTATCATCAATATCTCTACAAACCAAATGACGTTTGAGGCCAGCATCAACATTTTGCGGCACCGTTCGCGCCCACTCGGTGAAAAGATCGCCCTCCTTATCGGCGAATATTTTTATCAGTCTCTCGTAACGTGCCATTATATTATTACCTTCATCGCTGTGAACAATTCTACAAATGGAAGAAGTTATAAATGTGTTTGCAGATCATTGAAGAAATATTTAGAAATGTTATTTATTTTATCTCTTGAAATTTCATACAATTTTCTTCGTAAAAATACGAAGCACTCTTTCAACTCTTTCTAAAAGAAGGAGTTTGAAGAAAAATTTTTTTTTTTTTTTTTTGTTATTACATACGGATGCGGCATGGCTTTGAATGATTGTACAGGCAAGTCGATACGCTGCCGCAACATGCTAGTGAACGTTAAGGCAGCAGCCAAAGGCGGTAGATTAATCAGAGCACCCCTGTTGCCGCGATTGAACAAAACCTCCACCACCGAAAGTTCCATATTTAAAAGCTCGAGAATCCTAGCGTATCGATTAGTAAATTGCTTTCGTATGACGGGACGCTCGAGCACCGATCCGGCGATATTTATTAACTGATAAATAGAAACGAGCATCTTTTACATCTCCGACAATTGACGAAATGCATTGTGCGTCAAGAAAAAAAATAAATTACAAACCTTGAAAACACTTTCAAGATTGCCGCAGTCGTCGAAAGCCTGGCACAGAATCGCTGCCAGTTTGCTATCGAGGTCGGTGATGGATTCAGCGAACTTGGTGCAATCAACAACGAAAGATTCATCGTCCGGCTCGAGAACGTCGCTGGCCCTCACGGTGAACGAAACAAAAAGCTGCTGGAATTCTTTGAACACGCTTATGATCCTCGCGCTCAAGGATCGTCCGAGAATGCCGCCTATTTCAATCTTCTCCAACTTGGAAAATTCGAGGACGGTATCGAAGAGCCACTCGATATCCGCCAGCCGTTTCAGGAAAGCATCGAGACGAGTGAAGACGGCGGTCGAATTGAATGTCCAAGATGGAGCTTCCGGTTTCAAGCCAGGCATGTGCTTTCTCAATTCAAACTGTCTTTTGAATTCCTCCAGAACTCCTGATTGAAATACATTTCTGAGATCTTATTGTTAGACGAAACCCGGAAGAACAGATCAGAATGCATGATATGTCATATATCGGAATTGTCATTTGGGATATTATAGAAGGTGCAGTCGTTCAAAAAATTTATAAAATTTAATCAATGTTGTATATCGTTATCTTAATAAAATTTGGCACTTGCAGGTTTCAGCACTTTTTGCCAGATTGATATAATCATTCGCGTTTCGCCTTCGACGTAATGTTAGAAGGTTCAATTAATAACCATACTAATAAAAAATAATAATTCCATTGCTCATATAATATAAATAATTTTTTAGCAAGTCACTCTAGTAAAATAGCAACTGAGCCGTAACTAACAACGTAGAACTACGTCAACTATCACTATTTCTTGGCACTTTCTCTTTTAATTTGGTCATAACTTTTTTTTGAACGATGGGCAAACAAAAATTTTGGATGGACAAACGTAGACAAATCGTGGACAAACGAATGCCACCAAAATTTTATAAAAATTTGCATTTTGGGGTGCTCATCGTGCAAAAAAAAGTTATGACCAAATTAAAAAATTGGGAAAAATTTGACATCAGCACCCCGAAATGCAAATTTTTATAAAATTCAGATGGCATTCGTTTGTCCACGATTTGTCCACGTTTGTCCACCAAAAATTTTCGTTTGTCTATCGTTCAAAAAAAAGTTCTGACTAAATTAAAAAATTGAGAAAAATTTGACATCAGCAGCCACATGAACATATTTCATTAATTTCTAAGCGGGATACGATTGTCCACGTTTGTCCACCCAAAATTTTCGTTTCCCCATCGTTCAAAAAAAAAGTTATGACCAAATTACTTGGACCTCGTCAACGGCAACCTGGGACACGTAGACATCGAATTCGAAGTATTAATACCTCTAGACACAAAATTCTAACCAAATTCAATACCAACGATCCTTTAATCGCTTTGCCGACGATCTATTTACTAATTATCAACGTTAAAACGGCGTGCGGCGAAACAAAATCACAAGAAATTCAACTTAACTTTCTAACGCTACTATATCGAAGGGTTAAGAGATGGAGGGTTGAAACAAGTTTTATTATAAATGGGACTCTATAATCTATCTAATGGGATATTATTTATTACTCTACGATTATTAAGTTGTGAAGATATAAGCGTTCAAAGTGTGACATGTTTTCGTTGCATCCGTGCTCGCGAAGTTACTCCCTACTCTGGAGGGGAAAGACGTAGTTCTATGTCAAAATTTAATCGCTTAATTTAATAGATAGCCATTACCTCTCGATATTTTAACGCGCTGGAGAGCTTCGTCGACATCGCTCTGAAATATCGACGTCGGGTCGAGAAACCGACGTGCCTCCTGTATCAATAAGTTGCATATCTGCCGAAGCATGATGATGAGTTTACTAGAGCTTTGATAACTCTTGCACTTTGCCCACGCTAATCCGAGAGAATGTATTAGAACTGCCATCAGCGGCTTAGCTTCGGCGAAGTCGACCTCTTCTACGGACTTGAAGCATCTCGCCAGAGGTATTAGATACAACGATATATCCTTCGCTTCGGCCAACGAGGAGACGACATTGTCGAACAGCGTGCGAAAGCAGGGAAAATACGCGCTATCAGTTTTCTCGAGAATTATCGCCATCTTCTTCACGCGGTCCTCTTGCAGCTGATCGTAGATGTATCTGCAAAAAATTCCCGGGATAATATATACTTTTACGCGATGTGTTGTAACAAGAAAGAAAACGCGTATTCGACTGTCTTATAAGAGTGCCATATAAAAAGTATATATCGTCCATTATTCGACACCTCAAATTTGCTAATCTGGTAGACCAGTACTCCAGCTCCACGTTGGGCGTCGGATTCTGTCCGTTTTCAAACGCGACGCTGGATTCGTGAGTGACCACGTCGTTCACTAAGTAAGCCCATTTTATCACCACACCTTCTATAGCACTTTTTAGATACAGATCGACCGCTTGCGGTCCCTCCGCAGAGACTACTCTCTCGACTTCTGCCACCTTTTCAAGACCTGCTGGCATCGGTAATACCGTTCGTCCATTTACCTGACCTTTCACCTGTGCATTTAAGCGTAATATTTTTTATTAAAGGTTTTATTTGAGAAGGCAGAATTTAAAAGAACTTAACTATCAATTGCTTTATTACCTGATACAACGTGCCGCGGAGAGCGTGCACGTGCTTACATATGTCGTGAATCGCTATTTCCGGCAAGTCCTTGTGATTTTCCGGCTTGGTGAGAAGGGGAGCGATGATATTATCCACTAACGTAGCCAACTGGTCGACAATCCGATGGGATAGATCTCCCACGATTAACATGGCCGAACATCCTTCCTTGTCTTTTGGTAGTGGCGTTTGCTTTACCTTGACCGCGTAAACTCCTGCAACAATGACATAAATTTTCCCTATGATATAAATTCTCGTGACACGTTTACAATAAATAAGTCGGCGTTAAGCGACAGCACCAACAAAAAAGTTCTTGCAGTAACGCGTAATGCAATAAAATTACTATTAAACAGAAAATTATATGGGATAAAAAATTCTTCAATTATTAATTATTGTTAAAGTATTTCTGATTATTTTTGATACAAGTATAAAGAACTCACCCTTTGCTCTCTGGTATGGTATGGGAAAACTGGACGATGCCACTAATTGCGCATTCGGAGTTAAAACGACAAAAAGGGCGACCGGTAACGGCTTGTCTAAAAAGTCCAACACCACGTTCCGATATTCCTCCGTCAGTAATAATCTTCCCCATTTTTCTGGCTTTAACTTCAGACTCTTCTGCACGAAACCACCGATGTACTCAAGTCGAAAGTCGGGCGGTGCTTCCGGAGTAGCCATTTCTATTCACAATATCGAAAAACAATCGCATATTTTCTTCTATTTATAAATTTCGTTGTAATTTTTTTTTAAAAATAATAATTGCTTAGAAGCAAATATACTGTCTCATTGATAGATGCACGTGTGTCTATGTCTGCCGATTATATTTATCGATTATAATTACAATAAAGGGAATTAAATACGTCGATCAAATTTTTGTAGACAGCGGGTTAATCTCCCGATCAAGCGATAACAAAAGTCGAAGAACGAATGACCGAACGACTCCGCATCGAAGACTCGAGCGACTTAGCTCTTCGCGAGTTCACGGGGACGAGCGATCGTAAACGAGAAATTTCGCTGACGCGGGGTATCATGCTCGTTAAACGGCTATCGTGCAAGCGGGTCAGGAAACCAGGTACGGACTGAACCAGCGAAAAGCAGTCTGGCATTGGACGATCGTGTCTCTCCCGAGTTGGAACTCCGCTCGCTCGTTGGCCCCCTATTGTCGCGGGACGCACGTAATATGCTGAAAACAACTGACATTGCACGCGATGTCCGCCTTCCGCGCAGCGGCAGGTACGATCTCATTCCTCCTGCGAAGTTTCCTCAAGCTCGCACAGCCCGAGTCTTCCGGTCGCTAGCGTGACGCTACGTTTCGGCTCCTTCCACCCGCGGCTTCGCAAGGACGTAGATCTTCGCTACATTCGTAAGTTTCCCAACACATTCGCGAACATTAGCGCGTTGTTAAACGAAGTTAGCAGCTTTCGTTTCTCACTGCGCGTTCGACGAAGTCTTTTACGTGGGAGACGACCTTGTTATCGGGCGATTCTATTTTTCTTTTTGAAGATTTACTCAAGGCCTGTTCTCTGTATGGATATTCGCGTAGTTTTCTAAAATATCATCGAGCTCAAGCTACAACATTGTAACATATTGGTTTAAATCGACCCAACTGGCTACAATTTATTAAATTACAACGTTTCGGCCTGGGATTTAGGCCCTTCTCAAGTGACTGTCTGCAATCGACGATTAAATACATGAATCAAGAATTCTACAACATAGATTACATACAATAACCAATAAATAAAACTTGAAAGAAATTACCTATGTTAAAGTGGTTAAGATAACATGTTAACGTGAAATGAGGTAAGATATCTTAGCAAAAGCAGCGTCATTTGTGTGTGCATTAGAATTGAAATTACAAAAGTCATAAGTAAACTAGCACAATTAACACACAATCTCTCAGACACGTCAAGCTGTTGTGGAAGCAGAAACTGAACTAATTCCTAAGTCTATAAGAATTAAATACACATAGAGTCTTAATAGATTTTTAACTTTATTAGGCACCACGCCACATTCATAGAATGTTCGTCTTAATCTATTTATTATAATTTATTAACACCTGAAGAGGACCAGAACCAATGGTCGAAACGTTGTGAATTTTTCAAATAAATTTTGGCCAGTTGTGTCGACTACATCTAATATACTTTTCTGTTAATTAAATACACAGTCAAACTAAGGATAAATAAGAAAAACAAATAATAGAGACAAAGGAGTCCATGTGCTTTGGATAACTCTGTCGTAAATCGGATTCTCCCGTGTCTTTTTTCAAATTTATAAGATAAGATTTCTGTATGCCTACGTATAGTGTAGAATGTATAAACTGGATAGCTTCATTTGAAGTTTATTAGCTTCCAAAGAAAATTTTCTGTGGAAGCTGTGGTGAAAGTGCGCAGTGACGACAAGAACGAGGAATATAAAAGTCATGTCTTACGAAGTTACCTCTCGAAGTTATCCTATCTTCTCCCACAAACGTGAACGTAAATTTTAATCGATATCATGAATCTAAAACGCACGTCACGGAAAGTTCTACTTAATGCAAAATACGCGCGATCGTTCGGAATGTCACCTTGTGCCGTGCACCATTTTCGTGCACAAAGAAAGGAATAGACTTGAATACCTTCATCGATTGATCGTAAAATCTGCATGTTAGAGAGAAGAATAATTTTCGCTCTATACTCTCGTGCGTTTATACTGTGCAGTTATGCTTTCTCTGCAGCAGTTTTTTTTTATTAAATAATTCGCAACTTTAGTTTTTTTTTTGCTTACTATAAAATCTCCCTTCCGCATTTTCTGAAAAACGCAAGGTAGGTAATAAATTTTCCATGAGGGGCATGACATTTTTAAATTGTTCAAATGTACCTCTGCTTTTCTCTTGCGTTAAAAAATTAGATGAGCGTGATGCTAAACGTGAATGTTTTTAATTTTGCAAATAGCATATAAATTTGCATAAAAAAGGGCGTAAAATGTTGTTGCACGTGTAGACTCAGATTAGATGAGTCCAGCGTCGCTGTAACGTTCAAAATGAGCGTATTAAAAATGGCTCCGGTTGTGCCCGATCGAGCACGCCGCTCGCGCTACGAGGGTGAAGAGAGTTTCTCTTTCATCGCTTTAATCCCGGCACACGCACGTGCACGCACACGGGCTACCCTGCGGAGGGCGCGCGTACGCGCGTATCTACAAAGGGCCCCGGCGCTTTTCATTTCGCGGATACTCGCCCTTCTTCAAATTAGGAAAAAAAGGGGCGAGTACACCCCCTTTCGTACTCTGGCCCACCATATCAAATTACTCCGCCTTCTTTCCACCTTTTTATCCTCCGCTCGCGCGTTCCGCTCGTATCCTCCGCCCCGGCGCGGCACGAGAAAAAAATTCGTCCTCGCTGGGTGGTCGCGGAAATTGGAGCGGCACGGACCAGCATCCGGAACGAAGACGGTAAATGCGCTGTAACAACGTTCGAAAGCTTCCTCGTATACTCTTTGTACCGAGGCGCAAAGGGCCACCATTTAGAATCGAGAGATCTGCACACGCAAAGAGGGTGTGAGCGACAAGTTCTGGAAAACCTGAGTTGATGTAACGCCACGTGATATTTTTATTCGAGAGTGACTTAATTGTCTCTTCAGGATTCGTCGAAACGTCTAAACGTCTTTCGCTTTATTTCTTCTTTTCTCTTCTTCTCTTTTTCTCTCAGGGTAAGGTAGATGTGGATTTCCGAAGTCGTCTCTCGACGTAAAACAATTTGCGCGCGGCAAAGAAATGACTCCCGACGTTATCTACCCTTCGAGGGAATTTGTCTTGCCAGCCATTCGTCATTCCCCGCGCGATTTCCGTCGCTCTAACAAACCGGCCGCCGCGGATTATCGCACGTCCTCGCGAAACAGATCATCCGACGGCATCGCCTCCTCCTCGTCGTCGTTATCGTCATCGCCGTGGGGGTGTTTCGCGCTTTTTTTTTTTGTCTGGCACGACGTTGAAATTGATGATCGAGAATCCCGCGGGCCGACTCGGGTATTTCACTTTAAGAGTTTTCGGACGAGTGAATAATGCGACCGCGCGGGTGTGTGCGTGCGCGCGCCAAAGCGATTTCTTATTTAGGGAGCTTTTGAACTTGATGTCATTTTTCACACGCGCGTCTCCCACATCGCGCGGGTGCAGCGATACGACGAGCGTCGCTTTTGAAGCTTCCACGGGTCTCCCTCCTGCTATCGCGAGGAAGAAAGGAATATTCCTCGCCTACCACGGGTAGTGCGCGTTTTCCAATTTTCTTCGCGCGCGAGCCGGCGGCGGTTGCGTCCGCGAAAAATGGGATCCTGATGGTACGCACGTCGTTCGCCACGTCTGGAAATATCAATGTTTAGCATGGTCTTCTCTTGAGAAATCGTTTGTCTAACGGTACTTTGCGTCGATTCTAAACTGTCGATCCACCATTTCGTGGAAACATGAATTATAGCGAGACGGATGTATGAAGAAATGTAACAAATGTATCTTGCTCTCGTCAGGCCATCGCGTGTACACTGCAAATCCAAGCGTATTATTTTTACACGCGTAAACATCTAAAAATGACATGATTTGACTGAAGCTCTTTTCATATCTTTTTTGTCGTTTTAAATTATTCAATCATGTTATTAAATCATGTCATTTAACACGTTTAAGCGTATTAAATTAAAAATTAATACGTTCAATCGTGTTAAATG
Source organism: Aphaenogaster floridana (assembly GCA_003063835.1). Lineage (NCBI taxonomy): Eukaryota > Metazoa > Arthropoda > Insecta > Hymenoptera > Formicidae > Aphaenogaster > Aphaenogaster floridana. The sequence continues at coordinate 254,221 of NJRP01000133.1, read as the reverse complement.
ACATGATTTAAAACGGCAAAAAATGTGTAAGAAGAGCTTCAGTTAAAATAACACGCTTGGATTTGCAGTGTATTCATGATACTTCTTCTTATCATTGCGCGCTTTTGCTGGAACGTTTACAGAAAATCTTTTACGAAAGACAATACAGTTTAATCGAAGCTAACCGCGAGCTTCTAATGTACATATCTTCTACATAATATACATATATAAACATTTTTGAATACCATCTATGGCCAGTCAAGTCGTCTTACAATTTATTATATGTTAATTATTTACTGGCGATTTAAGAAAATTAAAGTTTCTAGTTATTATACACCTCGACTAAAATATGGTGTCACACAAAATAATACGTTTTCTTAACATCATCGTTTGTTGCGATAAATATTATCACATGCCTCGATGGTCGAACTGGCTACGACGCCCGCACGGAGTATAGGGAGGTCCAGATTCAAATCCTGGCTGAGGTAATATTTTTCGCAACAAATTTTCTAACAGTTTTCGCGATAGAAGGGTGTTGGGGGGAGGGGGAGAATCTAATAGATGCTTTATAGCATTATTATTATTAAATTTAATACTCGTAGAGGACCACAATCCGTATGGTTGATACGTAGTAATAAATAGAATACCATCTATGGCCAGTCAAGTCGTCTTACAATTTATTATATATAAAAATTTTATATATGTAACGTTATAGTTCGGACTTTTCATTGCACATCTTATAAAAATTCTTGCATCCACATGAAGAACAATAAATCCTTAATTTATTTAAAAAATTACGATAAGGAAATTAGCCTGGCATACATGCTTATCGTAATGTAAGTATGCGTAATGTTATACACTGAAAAAAATCCATGTATTTTTACATGGAAATTATTTGTTCAAAACTGGAAAATTACCTAATTATCACTGTAATTTTTTCCAGATTTTTTCAAGTGAAAATACATATTAATGGTAAAATATAGGTGAAATTACTATTTTTATGCAAAAATCACTTGTAATTTCATGTGAAATCACTTGTAATCACTTGCAATTTTCCATGTGGGTAGCAATATTGCATGATTATGCTGGGTCGGAAAAAAACCCAGCATAATCATGTAATTTCACACAAATATTTTTTTTAGTGTACATTCACTAGGGTTGGGAAAGTTACTTTTGAAAAGTAACTCGTTACCGTTACTCGCTACTCATTAAAAAAAGTAACTCGTTACAGTTATCGTTACTAAAAATATAACGAGTCATTACAATTTCCGTTACTTTTTCGCTAAATTTTTAATGACCTTTTTTTAGAATAACATCCGGCTGTCTATATTAATCGCAACATGATTAAACATAACGCTCCCTTCTTTTAAAACTCGCTTATGTCCTTTCCAAACATAT
>NJRP01000133.1:234073-251406 GCA_003063835.1 Aphaenogaster floridana | reverse complement strand
CTTGTTATCATTAATTTTAGTTGAGTAGCCAACCTCCTTAAATTAAATTATATACATTTGGAACTTGTCCGGTTATAAATCAAAGAATTCAACAAAATATCAAAAATAGAATCGAAACATAAGAAATGGATTATCAATCGCCGTTCTGCTGACGATACGATGTTCAAGAATATTCAGGAAATCTCGAAAAATCTCTTACTCTACTTGTCTTTCAACTGTCTAATGTATGCCTGCAGTCCACGGGAATGAAACGGACCGTGAGATCGAATTGGAAGGTTGCCCAGAGACGCGCCTAACGAACGTTACCCTAATAAAATCTCGTCCCCTTCCTCCCCTCGAAGGAGGAGAAGGTCTCTTTACTCGAACGACATACACCAGCACCGCTCTCGCGCGTTCAGTCTGACATTTATAATTCAAGGCACCGTCCTTTGCAGCCCAGAGAACGCCGTCGCGTCGTGCGGTGCCGTGCACGATGCAATACTAATTCGAGCCAAAATGTCTCTGCTCGTATCTCCAAAATTTATTATTTTAATCATGGCCCCGCACGAACTCCCGCGCCCACGACCGCGCGTATCTCCACGCACGTGGAAGGACATAGCACCGCAAACCGTTTGTCGCTGCAGCGATCAGCAAGGCAAGGCAGCAGGGTACATTCACAGCAAGATCGAAGACGCTTGTATGTGCATGATTTCGAGCGATAAGAACAGAATCATCGTCAATGGCAATTATTTCAAATGGTCTCTTCCTGGAAATTGTCTTTTTTTGCACAAAGGACCTTCGCGTCGCGTGGGCACGATCGGAAACATTTTACTGCTCGTGAAATGAAAGATAAATCTCCACTTCTCTCATTATTTTTCTTTCAGAGAGATAGCCCCGTAATTATTTCTAAAAGTGATAAGAGATTACACGCGCACAGTCGGGGCAGTACGGGCGAGCCAGTTTTAATACGCCGACGTCTCTTTATTCTTTCCTTCTGTACGCAGATGGTACGATCTTAATCTACCCTTGTGGATCTACCTTTAAACGGCCGCGGGCGTTGCGGGCGTTTTATGAGTTTAATTTGGGACGCAGACGGTTTCTCTCCGTCGTACGGGTTTCGGTTCTCGCGAAATTCACCGAGATATTTAGGACTCCTCGCGTAAGGCCGAGAGATCGTCGTGGCGCGGTCGTGGAATCGGCAACAGCTTGCCGATCCCGCGGTGCCGGATATTGGATTACGCGTAAGCGCGTGAATCCTCTCGGCTGGTCGCAATTAAGATAATTGCCGATTTCACGCGTGGTCCACGATTAAAGGGAACGGCGGCGTCTCTTCCCTTTGTCCCTCGGAATCCCGCTCGTAATGGACTCTACTTCCGCGAGCGTTTGAAGTTTCGTCAAACGAAGCTGGTCGCAGCACGACGCGGCGCTGTCGAAAAATAAAGCGAAGCACGCGCGAAATTACGGGGAAGAATAGCTAATTTATTCGAGACCGAGGGACAGCGGGATCGTCAAACTTCCAGTTCTCGCGGGCTCTCGTCACGAGAATGGAATAAAAATGAAAGCCGAGAGAAACACGGGGACGAATGGGAAAAAGAGCGAGACGCTTCAAGAGGGAGGAGAGGATGGAACTTAATCCCCGAGGCCAGGGACATTTCCTTCGCGCCGTCTATCGCTGTTCAGCCACTTTCCCGCTGGTAATACCCACGGCGAGCGTCTGGGAAATTCTCCAAGTTAAGCTGCAGCAAGCTCTCCATTTTCGCCCACTCCAGGGTCTCTCAACAGGTTACCTGAGTTCCATGGCGCAACTTCATCCCCGCTTCGCATCCTCAGCCTCGCCGTCTCGAATCTCGAAACCGGCGAGACTTTGGAAACGGACGGGGGCGAAACGTTTTCTATCTATGCTATGCTCTCTTTCACGTTTGCTTGTTGTGTAAACTGATTGATTCGATACAATGGTTCCATTCCAAAACTTCTTTTTTATTTGTAAAATGTGAAAAGCTTTCTATATTAGGTAAATTATATGTAAATTATATTTCGATGTCGTGAAAATATTTAATTCTCCAGAAATCCCACAAAATATTTTATTTGATAAAATTCAATAATGACTATTCTAGAAAAAATATTTGTTAATTATTTCAATATTAATTAATAAGCTTTGCTTATTGATTTATCACTGATATAAAATTATATTATTGATTATGAATTATATTTCTGAAATTTATTGCGATAAATTATTTCCAGACACAATAACTTTAACTTTCAAAAAATATTATATACGCATAAAAATAAGCTTGCTTTTTTTAAAGTATAAAAGCCAAAACAAATACATATAATTACAATAAAGTATAAAAAATCTCGTTCGATTGATCTTAATGAAATTTACACTTTATGATATATTCGCCAGCATTGTGACTAGAAACAAACGTAACTTTTGTACAGCTATGCAGTCGGTGAATACTGGCCTACCTACGGTCTTCTTTTCTTTCGCATTATCTTCCTCCTCTATCTGCTCTACTTCCTCTTCGGACGCGCTATGGGTGATTATCATCGATTGAAGCAGTTTCTCGAATTCCTCAGGCTTGTCGCCATTCTGATCCTGCCGAGTCGGCATCGTCTCAGCGGTTTCGTCGCGCGTTGCCGACTTTTCCGAGCCGTTCGGGCTCTCTACGCTATCCTCAGAATCGGACATTCTTCCACACTCTTTCCGTAACGGCGTCTCTTGATGTCCCTAAAAAAATATCAAAGACATGTCGTTGAACTTGATTTAATAAAACTGATATTATGCTGTTAGGAAAAGAGCAAAGATTTGCGAATTTCTTATTGATCACACCATATAATTTCTTACACCACATCCATATAATTATGTAATTTATTATGACGTTTAATATTGAAAATTGCGAAAATTGTTGTTGCACTTTCATTACAGTTTTATCAAAAATTTTTTCATTTATCCGCACGATACAGAATTCAATTGTTAAGTTAGAAGTAGACGCGACATCCACGAGAATAGCTTCGCGCCCTTTTACGCTACAACGGCAGTTGATAGATTCGATCAATGAGAATGATGTATGATGGACGATGAGAGAGGGCGAGGGGAAAGCGGAGGATGACAAGAAAAGAAAGGAGCGGGAGCTCGCTTCGGGTGTGCGTAAGCGTGTAAAATTGAGCTATCCGCATTCATATCAGTCCTGCTTTACGACCGCGACAGTCCTCGCACAGTGCCTCGATATTCGGATATTATTCGTAGGCGGACTTCTCGGCCGCTATCCTCCTCTTAAAGCGCGCCAATACCATCGTTTGCGGCGAAAGTTGGGAATATCCCCCGATTATGCTGACATAGCTTGTCTCTCCGTAGTTACCGTGCCTTCTCTCGCATTATCTTCTTCTTGCCGCTTACACTTGGCTTTTCCTAGGCAGATAATCTTCCACTCCTTTTTTTGGAAGTAAAATGATCGCGTCATCATTTTCCACGTCGGTTACCTGCCGAGAGACTGCTGGTTTTTTTTAACGCAATTTCAAAAATTTCTCATCAAACTCAGCGAAACGTGAAAAATTTATCATCGCCAAGAATTAAATTAATAGTTTGACTGATGCTTTCTGATTTTTATAGCCCGAATTTTTAGTGCTATTTAACACTTTTGAAAAGTACTTCACTGAAAAAAATGTATTTTTACATGAAAATTACTTGTTCAAAACCGGAAAATTATCTAATTATTACTGTAATTTTTTTTCCAAATTTTTTAAAATGAAAATACATGTTAATGGTAAAATATAGGTGAAATTACTATTTTTATGCAAAAATCACTTGTAATTTCATGTGAAATTACTTGTAATCACTTGCAATTTTCCATGTGGGTAGCAATATTGCATGATTATGCTGGGTCGGAAAAAAACCCAGCATAATCATGTAATTTCACACAAATGTTTTTTTCAGTGTTTTTATATTTATAACGCAGAACATTAATTCTTTTGCATCGCTTTAATTTTATTAATTGTAGGCTTTTGAAAGAGAAAAAAACGTAAATAAGATATAAAACTTATCGGGATTTTAAGGTTTCGATAATTTATGTAAAAAAATTAACGTCTTTGTATAATCCCATATTATCATGGCTATTTATTTACATTGTAAAATCTCTTTGATATTTTTCTGATATATTTCTGCTATTCAGACATTTTTCATGTCTCCTTAAGTTCCTTTTAAGCTTATAGTTCTATTTCGAATAGATTCTCTTGCACGGAATGCTTCTACCGATGAAATCTCACGACTTCCGATGGCGTTTCATCGCGATGTCTGTCGCGTATGTTCTTCTTCTACTTTTTTCTACACTTGTTGTGTCTTTCTTCGATATCTACTACCCCATCAAGCGGAGCATTTTATCTTCCCGTTCTCCTGTCGTCGCGAATTCCCGTCATGTCGCGCGATAAGGCAGCAAAAAAGAAGGAAGAAAAGAAAAGTGATGCTTATACACTTCGATCGAGTGGAAATTGCGTTTCTTATGCCTTTAACTAGTATATAATATTGCAGAACGAAGAACGAAATCACGATTGCGTCTGCCTGAAGAAGTTTCCATGTACAGAAATAGCATCGCACTTCACGAAGTATTTATTGATTCCAGGTATGTCTATTGGCTTCTACTGGCTACATGAATTATTCATTAAAACTTGTTGTTATTAGATCGGCGTATAGTTCCCACGTGCCGCCGAGTGTAAATGTTAACAATGGAAGATGTGTAGATGTGTGTAGATGAAGCAATAAGAAATAGTCTTATGACAGTTGACCGAAAATAGGCGATAAAATTTTGTAATTATTTATTGAGATGTGATGAAGTAAAAAAAGTAAACGTTGCATCTATGAGAGAATACAAGTCATATTTAACACATCTTCAATAATACCGGATCTTTTGTTATACGTGGAAAGTTATCGGATTGTTGCAATGTAAATCGTTAGGTATAAATAAGTTTATGCGCAATGCGATAAATGCGACTTTTATCTTTCATATATTTAACTGATCCTTCGACTTCGTCGAAGTGTCTACACTTCTTTATAGATATACAAGTGAAAGATTTGCATAAATTTTGGTTTTCAGAAAAAACGATATATCACTTGAAATGAGAATTATATTTCATGAAGTTCACAGTAGGCACGGCCTTAGCTATTATCGTACAAACACTTCCTAGCAACGGGGTTTGCACCATGACGACGTAAGGGTTGTGCTTGTTCGAACTTTCGCAGTCCACGTGCGTTACACGTTATACTCCCTCGGATTCTCTCGGACCAACTTAAACGTTTTCTATTCAACTCAGCTAAAATTTTCATTTTTAATTATTGTAAGGCACACATTACTGTGCGTATGCCATAGAGACTGCGGATGAATTTAACAGCAATGTGTAAAGTTACATGTATAATTGTTTCTCTTCAACGCGTTTCGTTAGAGAGTGTGTAATAACGTGTAAATTTTACTGTCATTGAAAATTTGAAGATTCATTTCATTGTTCACTCAGTTATAATCTCGAAGTATATGAAGATATACGAAGTAGCAAACTGGATGAATCGTCACGAGGTGGTAGGTGAACGTTACATGACGGCATTCGGGAAGGCATCGATTGACGGCCCTACTTCTCATCTCAATAACAATATCTCCAGCGCCGCCGGCTGCCCACCTTTCATAAAACACGGCTGCGGCGACCGGAGCCGTTCATCAACGCGCGAAAGGGTAACGTCGGCCACTTGCCACGCTCGTAACTATCCCATAGTCTGGGCCATTTCGCGGTCTACTCACCCCGCCTCGCTTTTCTTCCCTCGTTTGTCTTAACGCGTTGTTTTGCACCTGGCCAGGTTGTACGGACACTAATCGGGAGTGCGGAAGCGTCGCGGCGGAGGCGTCGCGGCGCCACTTGTCGATAACGCTTTCAACACGCTCGCACGAAGCTACGATGTAACTGAATTTCTCAACCCTTTTTCTCTCTCTTCGGATACATAAATTACTCACGTATAAAAAAATATTTTACAAAGATTATATTTAGAAGATTATAACAAAATAATGTTTTTAACGGTGATAACGTCCGATTTGTTTTCAAAGTGATTCCTTTTGCCGCTAGAATCTTTAGATATTTTTTTTAGCGCATTTTATTATCATGTTACATAATTATGGAGATATATAAATGCACGCGCGATTCGTGCCGTACTTTACATCTCCCGAAACTTCTCCCCACGATAAGAGGCTCCCCTCGTCGAATGGCGCGAAGAGGGTCCCTTAGAATATACCGGATCTCATCCGTCAGATTCGGCAGCGCCTAATTAAAAAGCGTATAATAGATTCGTGGATTTCTGCGTGACGCGCTTACGCGGTCCGTATATATACGTCATAAAGTTTTACGTTTTTTTCTCATGCATAATTCATATTCAGCGCGAGGAGTATAGCCGCTCTTCGAGGAAGAGATAGAGACGAAGAGAGTTCGAGAAGGGAAAGAAAGGAGAGAGAAAGGGAGAGAGAAGGAAGATTTTTTCATGCGGCACCGCGTGACACGCTCGAGATAACGCGAAGATTTCTTCGTTTCCTTTCTTCCTTTCCCACCCCGGCGTTTCGTTTCCCGTCTCCCCGTCCTTCCTCTGTTCTTTCTTTTTCTCTTCCCGGTTCTGACGTCTCTCCTCGTAAAATCACGGAGCCTACCATCCTCCTGCCCGTCCATCCGCGAACCTCCGATGGCGGCGCCGATCTCGTCGTTACACGCCGAGTAATTTCGCCGGAGAATCGCATTATCAGCGAAACATTCGGGTGCTCCGGTCTTACAGTGGCTGGTGGTGGGCCACTATACTCCTGCGGAGAGAGAGGACTCCAAGATATGCCCGGGTAATAATTCAACTACGACCGCGCTCGTACGAGGGCAACGGGAGAGGGCTAATTCTCACCCCGGTGTACCCACGGCGTGGGATAATAGATCGCGCAGATTAAGGGATTCCAGGGCTACGGAGTCAGCCCGTACCTAAGTCGGGTATGGGCCGCTCTGCTCTCGTATTAGTCTTTAATAAAGAGCCATGGTAATAACTCATCTTAAGCGTCGCGCTCGTGGAAAGCCCGCGCGCCCGAGGCGATCGTCGAAGTTAATAGATATCCCATAATACACTGACCCAAAGTTCCCGTCGTTTCCCGTTGGACCTGTGCGAACGTCGATTTCGGCACAAAGGAATTGTCGGAAGTTCAGCGTTAAGTGACTTAACGATGTGAATCCTGACAGTAGAGCACGTAATCGGCGTCTCATTGTCGCTGACAGAAGCGTAATCTGCGCTTGACATCTCTCATTAAGGAAGTCGAGATTTAGAGACAGGAAGGAAGGGAGTGGGTAAGATAATTTTTCATTGATTTTGTGTGTGTAATCTTTTAATTTTATTATTGCATTTTACCCAATTATTTTTATTTTATTGTTCATTCTATTATTTTCCCGATACATTCGCGATTTCGCATTTTGCTTTCTCATAAATTTTATTGGTAGTTCCAGTTTGGTAGTTTGATGTTTCTTTTGCCAACTGTTCCTTCCATAAAATGAATTTCTTCCTTCAGACAAAACCGAACTTCTTGGAAAAGCTTAATATGAAAGTACAATACTAAAAGTCAGAGAAAGTAATATTTCGGATAGTATTCAAATTCATCATGTTTGGGAGAACAATCCTCTCAAATGCGTTTTATATTTTATATTTAAATGAAAGCTATTCAAATGAAAAAAATCGTTAATATTAAACGAAATTTACAATACTTTGCAAAAATACGTTGGTTTATCCTTGGAAGACATATATTTTCACTATTCTTCTACGCAGAGAAGAGTATACGTTCTATTTTTTCGCGGTTACATCGACACCATGATGACAGGAGCGACGAAACTGCGTTGAAAATTGCAACGGTGGTAAAAATAAAAATTTATTGCCAGTATAAAGCCAAGGAGGAAAAGGAAGAAAGAGAGATAGCTTCCAGTTTCCGTCGCGGCTTCGTCGGGCACTTCCACGCGAGCTTTTACGGTGAAGCGATCACGTCGGCACGACTATACGTCGGGTGACCGTATTAAAAATCGTAACAACGAGAAAGATAAAAATCATAGAAGATCGCGCGTTTTTCCGAAAACAGCGCCCGAAAAAATTCAGCGTAGCATTCTCTTCCTTCAGAACGGTTACGGATAAGTTCTGCGCGCGCCCGTACAATAATAACAGTAACAATAACGCAGCAGCCTTGTCCGGAAAGCGGATATGAATATGTATCAGGTACATCTGTTGCCTCGTAACCCCCGGTGTTACTCGGGGGCCCGGGAAAGGGTGTAGAAACAATTCAATATCAGGCCTGGGTTCCTTCTTCGCGACGTGTCGGGAGTCGCCGGGCGCGAGGCTAATTTCCAGGCTGTCGGAGATACCGGAGAATTTTATCAAGATTCATGTCAGCCGGAGTTGAATACCGCTCTCCTCTGCCTTATATTTAGCGCGGTCAAATCGCGCGGTTCGGTGAAGCGGCTGGTGAAGATATCCTATCTCTTCTCCTTATTCCAAGAGGATATTCGAGAAATTCAACATCGGAATCAGCTAATTCGCGTTAATAATGACTGATCATTATTCGGAGTTATGTAATGCAGAATTAATGTCAAAAACCGGTTTTCTCTTCTTCACACGAGACATTGTAATTGATACTCTGATCTCTGGGGTATACTACTAAAACTAGTAGATGACATCAGATTGCGTAATTATGTCCAGCTGATGTCTAGTGAACTTGACCTTTAATCTATTCAAATTGTGTTTGGTTTGTCTGGTAATATGCTTCTAACTATCCAGATTTTTGAAACTTTAGTTCTTATATACGTGTTTTTTTTTTCTTGCGGTTCTTAATGGATCCGAGAACCAATTATCGTCTTGAGCAGCATTTACTGCGCACACCGGACAAAGAAAGACTTCATCGTGGAGGGGCGGTTTTTCCCGGCCTTTCAGCAACAAATTAAGGATTTTAAGCCGAAAGTAATTAGTTCGGACGGACGAGGTGTCACTTTATGAAAGCGGGGAGACAGAGAGTCAGTCTTCATTGTCCTCGGCATAAATCCTTCGGGGACGTTCATAAGTTTTTGACTCGCCGTCTCGTCACGTTAAAAGCTTCTGGCACAAATTCTGGAAGCAGTAATTTACGTATTTTTAAGCGATCTTAAATATAATCCGGGTTTATTGCAAATACATTTTTAAAGGCCTAATAATTGTAATAGGAACTTAAGAAAATTTCAGGGACAACAAAAAATAAGAATTAAATTATATTTATACACATAATTTACATAGATTATATTATACATATAATTATTTTTTAAATAAAAAAATATATATATACAGTAGCGCTCAAAAGTCTTTCGACAAATAGTATTCTGTGAATTACTTTATTAATACCAATACTATACATATATATTAAACTTTATAATATAATCTTTGCATATAATAACACATATGTTTATAACAAAAATATCTTAGTAAATATTAATAAATATTACATAAACAACGTAATAGCCCTGTTTACAAAGTAATGCATAAAAACTAATTGTCAAAAGACTTTTGAGCGCTACTGTATATATATTTTTTTTTTACTTAAAAAATAGACTTACTTGTTATATATTCTTCTCATTAATATCTGCGATTTGCACAATAAGAAATGAAGTTTTCGTCATTCTGTCCAAATTGTAATCTTCTCCGAGTCTCCGTTGGTGATTTATCTTGGCCGCAGTGCTGCGGAAAAATATCGTTTCGAGGAAACGGGATTTAAAGTTTGGAGTTTATCTAAGACAGCGGCGCAGGCAGTCGTAACTTTTCCGTTCTTTAAGATTTAAAATACGTAACGAAGATATAGCTACAATATTACAAAGAATAATAAATGTTTCTTAAATTTCAAACGGATTTTCACACACATTAGGTATCACAGTAATTATTTTGCGCAATAGACGACATTTACAATAATTTATCGTAATTTATTACCTTTATAATTTATGTTACAAGCGACAGTAACATAAACGTAGCACATAAAAGTATAATAATCTAAGAAGTACTTTATTTTTTAAGATCTGCTCATAAATTGCAGTCTAATTGCATCAAATTGCTCATCGAAACTCGAGAGGATTTAGCAAACGCGATCTTTTAGTAATTCTATCGCTAGAATGTAGTAATTTTATTTAGTCTACCACGCGAAGACAGATTATTCGATCGCTCGTGAAAATCTCCAGAGTTGGACATCCTCTTTAATTACTATACAGGCGCAGTTAGTTAATTAAAAGGTAAAGAGAGAACACGAGGTGAAGGAGAAAAGAGAAGATGAAAGGACAAGAGATATCGGGAAGAAGAGATAGAGTGAGGAAGATATGAAGGAGAGGGGACAGAAAGAGACAAAATGATGAAAGGCGCTGGGATTTGCAGCTCCATCGGAGAGAACAACCCTTTCTTGCTTCGTCAAGAATGCTTTAGGGTTGTTTCCGATCGGGTAAACATTTAGGCCGCTTTATCAGCAATATAGACATAAAATCACCTACTTTTCTTCCTTTTGCCATGATATATTTTCACTGTGTCACCCATTCAATCCATTTCATTGAGCGAACATCATTATGCAACGACGCATATATGTTGCAAAATACAATATTGAATTCGGCATGATTTATAAAATGTCTTCTGGCTATTATCTGTGTGTTTTTAAAAACGCATGATCGGGAATCGACGCTATCGGTCGGCTTTAAATATTCAATTTTGAAGGTGAAGTTATACATAATTCCGCAATGAGAAAGAGAGTGCGAGATTCCAGTCATACTCCGCGGAGCAGGTAATCAAATCAAATGGTGTCTCGCAATCAGATCTCTCCTACAGATCTCCGCCCCATAAGATCGAATAGGAAGGCGGAAAGTAAGAAAATATAAATCAGCGGGGTGGATTTAATAATTCACCGAGGCGAACATTGCGCTCCCTTTCCCGAAAGCACAATCGAACCATTTAACCGTGAAACATTGTACATTTTGCGCCTCCGCCTCCCGCGGAAAGGGGTGCGCCAGTGTTCGCCATCCCCATGGATACTCGACCATCCGATTATCCCGTTACAACGAAAAACTTTCCCTCAGGCGTTCCAAGCTCTACACGGCACGGGAGATTTAATAATTTTAAAGAAGCAAAATAGCGAGACGCAATGTTTTCTTGAAGAAGAAACGCATATCTTCCCTTTAGCGAAATAAATATTGCAAAATCGGGATATACATCAATGTTGCTGCGTTAAAAAAATTACGACGTGGATTTTGTTTTAATTACAATTTTTCTCTTAATAAACGTTATTCTTCTGAGGCCCGGTTTTTCATTATCTGGTTAACTTGTGGTTTAGGATTTTGACCAATCGCATTTGACAATTTAGCCACTTGTTCAAATGCGATTGGTCAAAATCCTAAACCACAAGTTAACCAGATAATGAAAAACCGGGCCTGAGTGTGCCTTTAGTTAAACGACGATATCGCAACGCCCTACGTCTCCTAGGACGAATGAAGATAGGGCCGATCATCAATACGTCGTAATGCCCTTTTCATCGCAGCCGCCTGTTATGGAATTCCTAATGACGATGGGGCAACGTTAGAAGCGGCTGTAATAACAGCTGCCGGCTGCTGGAGCTCGATAGATAACGCGGGAAAATATTCAGCGATAAAACACGCGTCACTCACGTGGCCAGGCTGATAAAAGAAAAATAACAAAGATCCTTTTTATATTCCGATCTCTCCTGTGATTATATAATATTGTACGTCCAGTTAATAGGGCGGTTTTATGAATGAGCCGATAGATATTTGCGAAACTGTTAGCGAAGATGATGAAGAAGAATCTCATCAATTCTAAACGCGAGGAAAAAGAATGCATGTTATCCGCGGAATCGATTACGAGCAATCGCCGAGAGGCTGCCAACTGCTTCGGTAACATTTACATAATCGTATTTCGCCGGATCCTTTCGCAAGGTCATTTAATTATCCCGTCGATGACTCGCCTCCGGGCGAGTTGTGCCGAGTAAGCGCAAGAAGTGGAACGAAAAAAAATACAATTCCAGACATGGTTGCAATTTACGAGATACGTTTGCATTATTCGCACAGAAAATCGATGGTCGATCTTTAGTATGCCGACGAAATATGGAACGGCGATGATGTCATCCGAGTTCCATAACTCGCATAAAATTACGTCTGCAGTTTAAGATGCTAATATTGTATATTCAGAAAGCATAATTTTGGACCAGGTAGTCCCCGTATAAATTTTATATGCGACTTATCATTAAAATATGTTCTTGCATTTATAAAAAAGTTATCTTAATGAGTCGATATAATCCGAATGAGGCTAATGAAAAACATATGATAGATGATCAGATGAAGAAATGTGTCCCTGAATTTAAAGCCAGTTTAATAACTCAGAGTATATAATTTCTTTACAATTTTCGGGGTAGGGGATTTTATAGATGCTTGTTAGCATCGAAATTATTAAATTGCTTGTCAATTTAATATGTGAATTAATTCCGGCTTCATGTAAAGATTGTGTTTCAAGACCGACAAATTTGCGGCGCGCAGTTCGCATGAGTAGGAAAATTCACAAAATAATTATTATTAGGCACCAAGATCCGCCGCGATCGATATGGCTTTCTTTCATATTTATATTTGTTTAATATCATCGGTCTTATTCTTAATATTATTTCCATAGAGTTTTGATTGCACCATCCATAATTATAATTATAACGACCATAACTAACCATATAATTATAACGGTTGTTATAATCCATTATAATTATCCATTGTTATTATCATTATAACACATCGGAAAAAGTCGCTTTTCAACCAATCGGCGCCCATCACGAAAATCCAGCATTCTCGTTCTCCATTCGTCATCGCTTTTGCGAAATTTTGAATATTGCATGACAAGGAGGAGAGACGCGGAGAGCCGGTCGCTTTTTAGAATACCAAACGAACGGGGGCGTGCGGTATTATCTCTCTTTCTCCATACCAGAGAGAACGGATAAGCCGGTTTTCCTAGATACGGAATCGATCTGCATGCAGATGCACCCCGCGCGACACAAAGGTGGCGAGACCAAAGAGTGGTCACCAGTTAACATTCGAGCCACTCTGAATATTTCATACGCAGTCGTGACCGTGCGTAGATTGCGCGCACGCATTGCAAGTGCAAACGCAACAAAGGCGAGGCAACGGTATTTTTTTTACGCGGAAACGTCTTTGTGCGTGCGCAATACACCTCCGCATAAACACCGACAGAGACCTTTTGTCTCGTACGACCGGGACGCTTTGACCAGCGCTTCAACGCTTGTTGTCGAATGTCGGCAGATTGAAAACTTTCGCAATATCGACTGCAGCTGCTCGACGCTTTCTTCTTCTTGGGATAAAGCGCGCCGTTCCGGCCACGTTCCTCTCCAGACACGAACGATTTAAATGGCCATTAATTCGCTTGCTATCAAGCGGCGCTGATGAGACTCTATTATAACATTTTATTATTACATTAATGTATATGTATTACACAACTGTGTTATTTTATTTAGAACTGCGTTTTAAAGTATCCGTATTTATCTCTTTTTCCGAGACAATTAAGTAAAGGATTTAAGCGGAAGTTGAAGCGCGTCAAAGTTATTAGAATATATTTCGATAAGAAGTAACACGAACTATTTTTTATATAAATACGGATATCTTAGAAACGATATCTTAAAGAATATCTTAAACTTTTATCTTCAATACCCAAACAGCACAAGATATCCTCAGGATGATCCTAAATATATTCTAAATATCTTCGGATATATGTGGGATATATTTAGGACATGATACAAATTCAAAGAGTTCAGGATGTTTTTTGGATCTCTTACATAAAATTTTTTTATTTTAATAAAAATTTTTTCATTTTGTACTGTTAACTCTTTAATTCTTGTTAGATTTAAAAATTTTTATCTTATAAAATTCTAATCATATATTCTCTTTGTAATTGGCGCAATTTAAAGATTCCAAACATTTTTTTTTGCAAAATACATATTACTTGGGTTGAGATAGGTATCGCAATTTTGTGATATAATTATTTTGTTAAGAAGAATTAAAACTACTACCACTTGGGTTAGAATAGAAAAACCTTTGAATTAGAATACATAGATACGTACCACTTGGGTTGTATTTTTTTTAATGAAAGATACTACCACTTGGGTTTTTTCGAGATACAGACATTACGAGTTATAGTTTGGTACAAACTACCAGCGCGTTTACTTGGCGTTTTTTTTATCTTTTTTTAAAAAGGTAATTTTGCTAGGATATCAGGCATTTTGTAGTTTTAAGCATATTATAAACAGTATATATATATTTTGCAACATATGATTACAACCTAGCATGGTTGTAAATAATTAATAATTACTATATAAATATATATTAAGTGAAAAAATCCCACCACCACCCCGATCGTCTTATAATTTTATATAAAAATATCAAAACGACGATCTTTTTTATTATTGTTTGTTCTTTGCTCTGCAGTAATTAAACCACTATAAAACGAACTATTACCAGCTGTCAAATTCGCCGCGAAACCAACGACGTCGTCGACCGTCAATCGGACGCGCGGAAAAGAAACTTTCTGCAAAAATTATCATTTCTCAGAATTGACTGCACCAAACTTACTCAAACCGGTCACAATCGAAAGCTTGTATTCACATTACATAATAAAAATGCCGTTAGATTTTTTATTACAGTTTTAACAGGAATAAAATTCTTGATATCGCCAGTAAATAATTAACAAGTAGATAAATTGTAAGACGACCCAACTGGCAGGTATTATTTATTTAAAAATACGACGTTTCGGATTGTGGTCCTTTTCAAGTACAAATCGATCACGCTAAACAATACATATAATATCCGATCTGTAAGCGGAACGAATTACAGGATTAGAAAGCAGTCATTACGAGTCAAATTATAATGCAGAAATAAAAATCAACAATTAAACACTTACAATAGTACATTAAGTAAAAATATAAAATTAGTATCCGTCGTTTAGCCATCGGTTGGTAAAGTTATTACGGTTCCTAATTAATTAAAAGGCACCACTAATTTAAAACTTACAATTAAAGTAAAGAATATATAATTTTTCGATGTCTACGTATCCCAGATCGCCTTCCCCTTTACGTGGAACCGTTTTACGTTACTTCGTTATTGTACGTAATGGATATATGGAAAATTGTGCAATAACAGCATATGCGCATGCACAGGCACATTTAATATTTTATTAAAATGAATAGAAGCTTAATCAACAAAATTGTACTTCATAATCAAGTTGCTTTCGGTTTCTTATAATTACCATAAAAATTTAAGAACAATGACAAGTTAATAATACCATTAAAAAATGTCATGAAAGAGTAGTATTTCACAATTTGATTACCACAATTAGGTATGAAACCTAGTGAACTAGTCAACCATATGAGTGCAATCTGTACCTGTTTTAATAAGAACAATATTTAATATCGACAAATATATATATATATCATATCTAATTTCATATATATATGGAGAAATTAGATAACACTTACTATTTGTATAATAGTAATCCACTTCTTGAATGGTGAAAGTCTTCGTTGTATATTTGATCCAAAAGTGCTCAGAAAATAATAGGAATACATTATCACGTGTACAGAACAATTGAGCGTTATCGCATACATGGTATGACCATGGGTTAAGTATCTGAGTATCAACCAAATCCAGATAACCGTGGAAAGATGATGGTATGTATGTAAAATTGAGATCTGGCGATCTTTTTTTCTCAATACAAATACTACGGTTTCACTGAGATCAATTATCTTAAGTAATAGTGTCCACCATATAAGTTCAAGTTGCTGCAATAAGAAAATTAAAACAATAATTTAGGACTCTCAATTTTAAGAACAATAATTAAAGTAAAAGAGGGCTAATGAGAGTCAGGGCGGTTAATAAAGCACAAATTAATATAATTAATATAATTTATAATTTAAATAAAATTACATAAGAAAAATTCGAACGTTTCGGCTCCTCTTTGGACTATTCTCGACGACAGGAATCTTATTGCTACTGTTCGTTCTCCATTGCACAAAGCGCAGGGATACTCCAAAAAGTATTTCCAGGATCACAAACGGTTAGTAAGCCGAATGTTATAGTTGTCAGCCTAAAAGTGACCACCAAGATAATATAAGAGAGTAAAGTTAACGAATAAAACTGTCACTCACCATGTGGAACGGAGAAAAAACAAATAGATACAAAAATTGTTGGTGTACAAGAAGTAGTTAACAAGGAAATTATAAAAAATAAAATGTAGTGGAATGAGTCAACGTTAAAATGATGAGAGTCAAGAACGTAAAAAGTCACGGAGGGATTCCGTAGTCGCGGCCGAACTCCGACGCGAGAGCCAACTTTACCGACCGATACATCACATCGATACATCACTACACACTACTACATGAACTACATCAATATTGCTCTCACACATTCGCAAAAAGCTATTTAAACAAGCGGTTCTTTTTCTAGGCTATCAATCTAAATTTCAACGATTGATTGTTGTTTCTGCACTTATTCTAAACAGTGGAAAGTGTTCATTTTGTACATATAACATACAGAACTTTTCATGTAAGTAAATGTTTCACGAACTGACAGCTCTACCATACCGACTAAATGTACTCATATAGTATAAAATATTATTTTAACTTTTTTGTTCAGTTTTAATACAAAATGATAGTTCCCACCGTTTATTAGTGTGTATACTTTAATTCTGTAAAAGGATTTTGCGATCTATAAAGCTAATTCAAAGAAAGTCCCTTGAAACGGAATGTCGGTAATTCCCGTCACTTCGGCATTCCCTTAAAATGTAAAGAAATAAATAACGATTTTAATTTTTGACGTTCTTGACTCTCATCATTTTAACGTTGACTCATTCCACTACATTTTATTCTTTATAATTTTCTTGTTAACTACGATGTACACCAACAATTTTTGTATCTATTTGTTTTTTCTCCGTTCCACGTGGCGAGTGACAGTTTTATTCATTAATTTCTCTTATATTATCTTTGTGGTCACTTTTAGGCTCACTAACATTCGGCTTACTAACCGTTTGTGACCCTGAAAATACTTTTTGGAGTGTCCCTGCGCTTTGTGCAATAGAAAACAAATAGTAATAAGATTCATGTCAGTGAGAATGGTCCAAAGAGGAGCTGAAACGTTCGACCAATTTTTCTTAATTTTATTTAAATTATGAATTACATTAATTTGTGCTCTATTAACCGCACTGACTCTCATTAGTTTTCTTTTATTTTAATTATTGTTCTAAGAAAATTAAATCTATTTGCGAAATTGTT
>NJRP01000133.1:213485-233603 GCA_003063835.1 Aphaenogaster floridana | reverse complement strand
TAACATTGCATAAATTTTTTCAACGAGTACGGTTTTCTGTTTTTCATAAATTGCGGACCAGCAAAGTAGACAACGTATAGATAGATTAGCGATATAAAAATCATTGACAGCGGTGAAAATGTCGATGGCCATTTTATCGTTCCTGCATCTGTGACATCTATATAAAATAAGATAAAATAATTTTAAGGAAAAATGATAAGAGAGATTTTTGTAACATTTTTTTTTTTTAAATTAAAGCTTTAAAATTCCTTTGATATGTTTACTTAGAACTTACAAGAATTCATCATATCCGAGTTGTAAAGATTAGATTCCAGCTGAGCCATAGTTTCACTTTAGCACGTTTCTCTTACGATTGCCCGAATAAAACTAAGCGGTAACACAGAAAAGTTACAACTTTAAAACCACCAATATTATCTATTCATGCGTGCATATTCATAGCTGTTATATAACACAGATGTATAATACAAAAAAAATTTACGTGCATTTTTTTACGGTGGACGATTACGCTTTTTTTAATGCGAAAATATGATTATACATGCTATCGTTAAATAAGAAGGTCAATAAGTTAACAATCAACAGATGCAAATGTAATTTTTTTAAGGATATGATTTTATAAAATTTTTTAGTACTCTAGAATGTTACGTTGATAATTAGCTTGATCAATTATGTAAAGTTTATGCAACATAATATATTTGAATACGATAACAGAATAAATACTAAATAGATTTAAATAAATTATATATGTAAATGTGTCTGAAAATTAAATATTGCGCATATTAATATGAGAAGATTATACTATATTTCTTATGCTCAAGAATTTTTTCGTATCATGTAAATACAAACCTTGACCCAAATACTAACTCTAGCGGTGATAAAAAAACATACGTTGTAAATATGTTTGCTGATTCTCACAGACTTGTGCAAGAAAGAGAATAAGTGATGAAAAGAATAAATGATCTTCAAGTATCCGAAAAAGGGACAGATTTAAGTTTAAGAATGAATCTTCAAGTTATCGTGCCAATCAGGGATGGGCAATATTCAATAATTTTTTATTTAAATAACAAAAATTTTTAAAATAAAAAATTATTCGTTATTTGGCCATTTGTAAATAATGAACAAAAATTTATTTACAGAAGAGATTTGTTTCGACTCAACTGGCCAATTTTTAATTTAAATTAATATATCGCGAATTGCGACGTTTTTCGACCATGGGTTTTGATCCTTTCTAAAGAGAGTGAAATTAATTTTAATGTAAAGAATTTGTTGCGAAAAATTTTACCTCAGCCAGGATTTGAACTTGGACCTCCCTACAATACGTGCGGGCGTCGTAGCCAGTTCGACCATCGAGGCATGTGGTAATATTTCTCGCAACATTCGATGATGTTAGAGCACCAAAAATTTATTTATTATTGGGCCTCTTGTGAGTGATGAATAAATATTTATTAAATCCACTTTGAATAAGGAAAAAAATTAATTTGTTATATATTTCGATTCACTTTGAATAACGAGTGAAATTATTATTTTTATTTATTTTACAAATTCTAAAGAATGAATAAAAGTTATTTTATAATTTTGTTCATAACGTGCGATTAATTTAACAATGTAAATATTTGATTTTTTTACTACATCAGTTTTACTACTTCATGAGCACATTTATTTTATTAATTTGAATTTACCTTACTGATTAAGAGATATAAAGAAGCGTTCGAAAGACATATTACATCAATTTACCATGATTTTTTAATTTTTTGACATGTATATGTTTATGACACAATACAATAATAATGTAAGTATGTATGTATGTATGTATGGGACGGGGCTGAAAATTGTAGTGCTGTAAATCTTTGAAAAATCTTTTAGAGATTATAATATCTTTCTGCTTTCAAAAAACGGCGCATTAGATAACATTTTGACATTTTCATGTAATTTTTTAGAAGTCTCTATAAATTATTAGGTTCAGAAATAAGATATCTTTTAGAGATCTTTTTAATAACATCTCAGATAACAAAATGCTAGCGGTATGTTAGCAGTATGCCAACAAATTCGATCATGATTATAGAGCAGATTCCTATCTACTATGTCCTCTTTAAGCTTGGTTTCTGCCATCACGATTTGCCAGCGTAATATAACAACAGAAATGTAACAGAAATGAACTATACCTTGCTCTCACGACGTGATACCAAAAATATGGCAAGAATATAACATAGCCTGTCATATTAGGTATTAGCGGCAAAAACACAGCAGAAATCGTGCACGATGTGCCTTTACGATGTGATATCAGAAATATGGCAAGAATATAACATAGCCTGTCAGAGCAGTAAAAACGCAGCAGAAATCGAGCATAATTTGCCGTTACATGTAATTCGCAAAAATGCTGAAAATTCAGCGATTCAATTTTCTATTAACATATTGTGCCAAAACGCAATACTCAAATTTTACTGTTTTTATCTAAAAAATTTTTGCTTGATTTTTACAGTATTTTTGTAGCCTATAATGACTGCTCATTTTCCGCTGCATTTATGTCAACACTAACTGAGACAGAGGTTCGGCTATTGCCAAAATTCTACCAACATAATATGTATAAGCACATGATTTCACGGAAAAAATGGCTATGGTTGTTACAACAACATTCTCTATGCTTGGAAAAGAAATGTATGTAAATTCAAGTTATATTGAAAAAATACAATCCAAGTGGTACGTATCTATGTATTTTAATTCAAAGGTTTTTCTATTCTAACCCAAGTGGTAGTAGCTTAATATTCTTCTTAACAAAATAATTATATCACAAAATTGCGATACCTATCTCAACCCAAGTGACACGTATTTTGCAAAAGAAAAAATTTTATTAAAATAAAAAAAAATTTATGTAAAAAAACTTGGCGCTGCTAAACTGAATAAGGAAAACAATGAAAACGATTTATAAGTAGTAATGCAGAATTTAATTTAAATATTACATTAAGATTACAATAGAACACAAACTTTTCGAAGTCTAGCAGCGCCAAGTTTCTTTACATAAACTTTTTTTTATTTTAATAAAATTTTTTCTTTTGAAAACTACGGAGCGAACTACTTAGACCTCGTCATCGGCGACCTCGGACACGTAGACATCGAATTCGAAGTATTAATACACGTAGACACCGAAAACAACGGAGCGAACTACCTGATTCTCGTTATCGGTGACCTAGGACACGTAGACACAGGAGCGCCCATGAGGGGGGGGAGGAGGGGCATATGCCCCCCCTGGATTTTAATTTTTTCAATTTAGAATGATTTTAATGACAACCAGATAATTTTTTGTTTAAAATTTATACAATTAAAAATAAAAATCTGCATAAATATTTCTTTAAAAAATATTATTTGAACAAACATTCGTTTGGCAACCCTAAGTTTTACACTCTGTCCCCTCTTGAAAAAAGTTGTAAGGGCGCCCATGCGTAGACATCAAATTTTTAGACATCGATCTTTTTCTAGTTCTAAAAATTAGAACCCAGTGAGAAATGGTTTGTGGAATCGATGTCGATTCGACGTCGATATATACTAACCTCATTTTTACTAAACTTTATATTTTCTGCCACAATATGTACATTACTGAACGAATCGCAAAGCGAAATTCACGATTCACGAAACGATCATCACATCGACAATTTTTTTACAAGACACTTGTACATACATGCCCTATAAAATTATCACCACCTGTCAAACTCGCCGCAAAATTAAACGTTATCGACCGCCAATCGGAAAGAAGCAATGTGCACTATCTCGCTCGTTCTTTTGCTCTCTCACTCGCTCTTTCGCTCTCTCGCTTGCTCTTTCCCTATCTCGATCACTCTTTCACTTTCTCACTCGCTCCGCAGTTCCGGCGAGACGAAACGAGAAACCACGAAAGAGCGAGCGAGATACAAAAGGACATTTTTTTGTTTCTTAAATGAAAATTTCCTGATTTGGACTTTGCCTCGCAATATCTCCGCTCATAGGGCATGTAGAGGAAAAATAAAAACACTTTTCTTATGCAAATCAAACCCAAGCTATCGATTGAGCTTACTTAGAACGTGATCGGTTCAGCCGTTATTGAGATCCGATAATCTCGGGTACTCGGCATTGCCGCTCGGCAATCCAATTATTATACTGCGTCTCGTACGTAACAGTTCACCTTCGAACATTGATGACCTTCGATAATTTCACTTATTACCTCATCACACACAACCCGGAATATGCAATTTCATGAGATAGCATTGATGGTTTCCATGTGCAGACTAGCAGAATAACTTACTAAATAATTTTTCTGTAGGGTAGCCATCTGAACTGAACATGCATCGGTATCGGTAGTAATTGCTGTTTTTCGAATAATCAAACAGAACTGTTGATAATTGCCGAATAATCAACAGGACTATTAATGCACCGATACCGATGCATGTTCAGATAGCTAGGCATTTATGTCAACGTGTGTACATGCCCAGTAAACGCTAGATATTTCAGGAATATCTAGCGTTTACTGAGTATGTATATATAAACTATTCAAATTTGTAACATACACAATACAAATAAAATACATCAAATTCTAAAATAAAAAATCTGAACATGTAATTTTATTAATATAAGTGTTCTTTTGCAAAAAAATTAATTAGTACGTATTAAATCTCATAAAAAAAGAAAAGATTCTCTTATTTAGTGTATCAAGCAAAAGATATGCATTAAGATAAGAAAATTTTCTTTTCTTTTTTTTATGAGATTTAATACGTACTAATTAATTTTTTTGCAAAAGAATGTCTACTAGCCATGTTTACAACTTTCAAGGACATCCAGTGGATTTATGAGCAGTACGCGGCATCACCGCCAGATGGTCGCGGTGGAGTTTATTTTCTCGGAGAGTCCCTAAAAGCGGATTCCAAGATGAGAGTAAGGAGGTGTTACTTGGAAAGTACAGTTATATAATTAAAACGAAGAAATATTAATTTATGTGGGTCCTGAATTAATTTAGGATGTATTGTAGATATTCATTCAAGGATTATAAGATTTCCTATGGACATCCTGCAAACATCTTTAGGACTTTGAAATAAAATCTCCTGAGGATATTTCCAGGTATAGTCTAAGGCGCTCATTTGCTATTTCTCAGGACGTTCTAAAGAAGTACGAGAAGCACAACAGGATGTCCTTAAAATATTCTGCATATTCGAGCAGGATGTCCTATGGACATCCAAAAGACATCTATGTGCTGTTTGGATAAGTAAATAACGATTGATATATGTGTAATACAAAATAAAAAAATGTTGACATTTTTGGTAATCGGGCAGAATCTTGTAATAATTATTATTCTGAATTTTGTACATTTTGCCTCTGTGCTTTTCAATTATGCGCTAATTACTATATATTCAATCTTGAAATATAGTTTTATGTCGAAGTTGGAAAACTTCACATTATTATATTGATACACAATTTAATATAACTGATGCACTTTAAATTTTTATTTTTAAGGAATTTATTGTGAAATGTACCTTATTTATTCTATCTATTTAATTACATAAAATATATTAATCTCTACGTAGAAAAGAAATCAGTTTAAAAAATATTTCCAATTCAAGAGAATCCTTTCAACACTAGTCTCCCAACGTACGAGCAAAAATAAAGTAATACAGTTTTAAAATAGTGGTAATAGCGAGTATTATTTTTTTCCGTTTAGCGTGAAAGGTTAAAGGTGGGCGATAAACGCTATCTGTGGCTATGAAGATTGACTTCTTGAGATATCGATCGACACAACAAAGAAACCTTAGCTGGCAGGCTGAGTGAAAAGCAGTACCTCTCCAACAAGATCCGTGAATCTATTTGACTTACTTACAGTCTGCCACAAAGGTGTTCTGTCCTTTTACAGCTGGGAAGAAGAGAGTGGATTACAAAACCTAACAGTGTGCTCTATCATGCTTCATAATTTAACTCCCAGTGTCGCTTTTTTCATTGTCGAAAACAGACGTTTTCTAAGACAAATACGCTCCACAATTCGAAGTAGTGGATCCGTTTAATCTACCTGAGTAGATTTCAACTTTTAAAAGTTGAAATCTTTTGTTGGAAAGAGTGAATTCGCCGAAGTAAAAGACTATTGACGATTTATCGAAACGTTGCCAGACAATAATTGATAACAAAAGAGACTGGATTTTATAACAGCATAAAAAGCACAGCAAACGATCTTCGAAAGTAATTTGAAAATCATAAAAATATAGTAGAAACTTTTTTATTTTAAGGTAACGATACGAAAATAATCGTTCATGCGTTTTCATGTGACAGACCGTATCTATCTTTTCAACGGAACATCACGACGAGACGCAGAGAACGTACGCCTCATCCATATCAATGACACGGTTTCTATGAGGTAGTTATCTACAGAAAGAAATATCACGCTCGAAGCCGATCACGTACTCATCTTCCCGTATTGCCTTTCCCCTCGAAAACGTTCTCCTTTCGGCCCATTACCCTCCAGTTTCAATTGGGGGTGATGAATTCGCAAAACTGGTCATTTGAAAGAAAAATCGAATATAGTGCTTTAATTAGATATAATATTTCTGATGAATATTTTTTTACATGAAATCGAAATATTTGTGAAAAATTTATGAAAAAGCCCAGATAGCACAGGTGGTCGTTATGAGTTCAAAAAGAATTCACTTTTTTAAATTCTATATGAATTAGCGTAATCTGTTCGAAATGAACTCAAAAAGAATTCCTTTTCAATAGTATTCTTATGGAGTATAAAAATAATTTCTTTTTTATCGAAAAAGAGCCCAGAATTGGTGACATAAAAGTGAATTCTTTTTGAACCCTTAAGAGTGTTTTTAGAACAGAAATGGGATGAAAAAAGGAATTCATCTCTTATAATTCGGGGATTCCAAAAGAATTTTTTTTGGAGTCTCTTTGCTATCTGGGAGGGCATCCACGCATCGCAGTTCATATGTCCTTAATTCTAAGGAAATTTGTTTAGGGGTGGTTATAATAAATAATCTAGATATGTGTTCATTCCTTTATTACAAACGGTCGCACATGCGAGCAACAATTATAATTAATCCTACTTGTGAGTGAAAACGATAATAGTTAACAATATATCTTGGTACTTGTTTCGAAGTTTATTTCTCTCGATTACTGCGACATTTAATATAATTAAATGCTCGTATGATTGAGCGCAAAATTATTTTGGTCATAATATCTGAAAACAAGCACCAACTTGAATATCGCTTTATAATTTTCAATATATTAGTATATTACACGAAAATATCGCATTAATATTAATTTTGTCAGTCATTAGATCATGTATTGCAACATCAGTGTGCGTATAATCAAGCTGAATCCAGCTTGTACAATGTATCCTTGAAACAATTAGACACCGGGTTTTCGAGAAAGCGCTCTCTCTCGAGGGTTTGTTAAAATTAGATACCTGCGTAAATTCAATTCGACTATTATATGTTAAAAAATCTAACTGTACAAAATATATTGTGCATCGTAGAAAGCACAGGCGAGTTTCTCTCTTTACAATATTGCATAAAAGAAAAATTGAGATTTTTCCGTCATATAAAAACCCGTATCTACAAAACTTGAATGGAAGCCTGAATCTAATAGAGTTCATGGAGCAACAATTCATGGATCAACATAAAATTTTTTACAAATTACGAAAAGCATCCTATTTACATGACGACACAAAAACATTCAATTGATATATTTTTGATATTGGGAAGATTTATGTTTCGCGCAAATAAAATTTTGCTCTTCGAGAACGTAAGATTTCAACAGCGAATGTTTCACACAATATCATGCGAATATGACTACACATATTTATTCTATATAATAAATATTTTTTCTTGTACTAGAACGAGTTTTATAAGGCACTATAAATAATTGCGTCCCCATTCGTGAAGATATCGGGAAGATTTGTTAAATGAAACGCTACGTAACTATCTATTATATAGGTAATAATAAACAATTGTTACATAAAATTATTATTTTTTGAAAATATAGATCATTCCTAATCCAGATTTTCTATTGGCAATAAATTTGCTTATTCAATAACGAATATATATCTATATCTTGTAGAAACTGACTTGTATAAATTGTATCAGTTTTATTATCAATCATTGGAAGTGTCTATTACTTCTGTTATAGTAGGAGGTATCATTTAACTTTAGAATAAAATATAATATCAAATATTATATTGCTGATGATTCATATTCATAATCTCTTTTCGTCATTTTTCGTTGTTTTATCTTCTTAGATTTAGCTATTCAATATAAAGATGATTCTTCTAGCTTTGACATGATTTTTAAATGCCGAATTTAAAAATCGTTACAAAATTTCCTATAATAAGAAAATGTAATGTATGAGATACATTCCATGTACAAATACTGGTTTCTCACATTCTGATATCAACTTTGGCAAAGTAATTAAAATCTGTGATAAAAATGCTTAGACATATCATTTTGTTAACAAAAATCATTATACACGGATTTGTTATACAATTGCTCTGTAAAGAGTAATAACAATCTATGTTAGGAACTACGAGATAAACCAGTAATATCATTATAACATTGTGTCACGGAGAAAAAACTCTCTTTATGGGAATTTGATTTATATCTAACATAATATAGCATGTATGACTGAGATTTAGATCATTAGATTTTTATCTTATGGCAACCTAATCAGATATTTTATCCTGCTTTAAACTCCAGTTACTAGTGACACTTTATCACTAAAAATGATGGGAAAATATGTGTAATTGTATTAGTTTTAACAATTTAATTTCCATTATTCTCTCGATGTCTCAATATGGCTTGCCATATCCTGAGTTCAATTCCTCCCCTAGAATTAAATATAAGATATTTATCTCTACATGTGCTATTATTATTAAATAACAGAAGATGTTATTTTTTACCTTAAGTTTAGTCTGCGAAGATCGTCCCGTGTAGCATGGCGCAAAATATCTTCCAGTGTATATTCCTCATATAGGAACTGAGAATATTAAAAAGTCGTTCATAAAAATCATATGTAAAATAAATAATAGATAACAATTAATTTTTAATCTTATTACTTATTTCAGATATTTGTGGAATGCTTACCCTATCGATTGACGTCTCATCTATTTGAAGATTCTGTAACCAATCGACAAGGGCTGTATCCGGATGTGAAGTAGTACTGTGATGCGTATCGGTAGTCATTAAGGACGCTGATTGTTGAGATATATTTCCAAAAATGCAAGAATTATAGCTGTGAATATTTAAAATGTACCTTGAAATAATGTTAATTAGATTTTTTTA
The DNA here is from genome assembly GCA_003063835.1 of Aphaenogaster floridana. Classification (NCBI taxonomy): domain Eukaryota; kingdom Metazoa; phylum Arthropoda; class Insecta; order Hymenoptera; family Formicidae; genus Aphaenogaster; species Aphaenogaster floridana. The sequence continues at coordinate 224,319 of NJRP01000133.1, read as the reverse complement.
GAACATGCGTAGTGTGCAACACATGCAGCAATAAATAAAGTAATAATTTTTCGTACCCTGATTCCTGTCTTACTGATCTCTTATTAATATTTTCACACAGATGTGTCAACGTATTAACTTGGGCTCTCTGCTCTTCGAGAGCTTGTTGCAATAACGTTTGATACGATTTCTGGCTTTCTATCAATTCCTGAAGCAGTTTCATATTTTCCATCTTTAATGCTCCCATTTGATCTCTATATTCTTTCCAATATTTATTATCAACGGAGTCAGCGGTTTTTTGGGATTTCACGGAGTTTACCGTTGATATCCCAGACGTTGATCCTTCCTCGGGACCTTGACCGCCAGGTTGTACTCGTTCTTGTCCAAGTAAGTTAGCGCCCAATTCTAGATACATCATTTGTAACACAAAACACATTTAAATAATGCTCTCTCCTCTCTCTCTCTCTCTCTCTCTGACTTGTATAATACTCTTTGATCACATTTGGACATATCTAATCTCTCAATTTTCTATAAAATCTATCTAAACCAGATGTGTGTGAACTCGAGTAGAAAGCGGTAATCCTCTTACTGAACGCGACGTTCATAAGAGATCCCATATTATTGGTGATGACTTTCCCTCGAGATATTTTTAGAGTTGACACGATAGCACATTCAATCTCCTCACGTGTATTACACTTGAGATACATGCATGCGTTACACATCTGGTTCATGTACCAAGTAACAAATGTGAGAATCTGGCCAGATGAGCGGAACATTTCTTTTTTGATTCACAGGGGTGTATGTTCTTATCAATGTCTCTCGAATATGTGACAATTTATTATACCACTCTGATTTTCATTTCATTGAGAAAAAATAGTACTTACCCGGAGATAAGACGGTGATAGCAGCCTGAACAGCATTTCTTACTAAATTATCTAAAGCGAACATCCAATGTGGCTTTATACTGTGCATTCTGAGGACCTCATTTACTGCCGTTTGAAATAAATAAATAGCCAAGTGTAGGTGATTAATAGCGGTCGAATCGAAATCCAATTCCTCTTTCAACGTTCGAATAGCAGTTACTATTACTTCCTGATTTTGCTCTGCGATATAATCTCTCAAGCCACGCATGAGTAATACTAAATGACTCTAAAATTATAATAAATAATTTAATATATATGCTAATGCGCTTATATATTTGTAACACAATATAATGCTATTCTACGTACCATCTGCAACACCGTTTGTCCCTCCGCCTGATATATACCTCTCATCCAAACCTCGCAAATTTTTGCCTCATCTTGGTTGAGAACCCTTGTTAATGTCATACGTCTTTGACTATCCTTCTTTAACAGATAAAAGCCCTCTTGCTCCTCTCCAGATTTTTGCCCTGGTTGCCCTGTTTTGTCCCAAATTCCCGTAAATATAAATGAATAATAACGTATCTTAATAAATCCTGAACAATTTACAATTTAATTTATCTATTTGCCCACGCGTAATTGCGATATTATTTATTTATATTGTAATCTTAATAAATTTCTTCTGAGATTTTCTTATAAATAATTTGCGGTACTAATCTTATCAAGTATCAAAAAGAACTGTTGCATATATTTACCCCCTAATTCAACTTCTGGTGATAACAATCCACCAGATGAGCTTCTTCTAGTTATCGAGGTACCAGTTGTATCAGTTTCGCTAGTTTCTATCGATGGAGTATTTCCTATTATACTAGAAAAATGTAAACAATAACATAAATTATACTTTATGTTTCTTTTTACATTATTCTTTTGAACTATCAAAATGATAAAATTTTATTAACACTGTGTATCAGAAAAATGTAGTAGCACATCCTACATACAATTATAAAAATGTTAACTTTATAACTTAAATATTTTTAAAAATATTAATTTTCTGATATAATAATTCATATAATTAAAAATTATAATTAAAAATTCGATTATTCTTGTATCATATAACACACGGAGAGAGAGATCTATCATATACAAATAATATATAAAAATACACTATCTTTATGTATGTAATATAATATATATCACAATTCAAATAGTCCAGCCATTTTGAGAATGTAAATTGTTATTTAAAGATAATTATGTAAAAAGCTGTGATTATAAGATAAGTCAGATGTTAAAAGGAGAAGCTACGTTGCTTAAATTATATTCTAATATATAGTATAATATTCACACATAAGTTGCAACATACTTATGTGATGTATATGATAATCATTATTTATATTTAGTAAAGCAATTATATGTTAGTATATATTTAATATTCAATACTTAAGACAAATCTAGGACCCAAAACAAAAATGTCATATAATTATACCATTTCATTTCGAATAGCATTTTAAAATACCTAATAATAATGTTATACCTAATTATATAATAATATACCATCGCTTTGCACGAAACATAAAAGAATCCTAGAATGACTTGTACAAAGCTCCACTGGGTTATATATTGAGATACTAGACAACATTTAATAGCGAAAGATAATAGCATAATTACGGATTTACAAAACATAAGCAATTTGAAGACAATAATTAAGCATTTGCACATTTAATATTGATGATAAATGATTATATAAAAAATCTATATAATTTATGTTTACGAATAATGAGTAACTAACAAAACAAATTATACCTTTATATTTGCGTATAAAACAATTTACGAAGTTAGAACCATACCTGTTAAAAGAGTGGGGTGGAGGCATACTGATAGGGGGCAATAGATGGGCCGAACTGCGTTCCCTCAATGGACTTGACTTCGTTAACCCTCCACTAAATTTAACATTTTTTAATTACAATTCGCAACATGTATTCACATAAAAGAATATTATACTCTTGTATCATACTGTTTGTAAAATGTTGCAATTTGGATAAAGCATTTTTAATATTAAATATTTAATATTTAATATTTTAATATATTAAAGGATATGATATGGATATTTAAAACTTAAAAATTACAGTAAAAATATACATAATTTACACTACAATACATAACATGACAATACACCATTTAAATTTGTTATTCCTGATAATGTTGTCATATGAAGGCAATCGAGTTCCGCAATGGCATTTCCTAATGTCTCGATGCGAATCTGACAATTACCAAGCGACATGAAAAATAAAATTGGTACCAAAACTGCTTACACAAATAAAATAAATCAAATGAAAGTAAAACATAGTAAAACAAAGGCGAGAATACAAAAATGCTCACACACTACGGCACAAAGATAAACATTTTATAATACCTGTCATCCGATTGGGACATCATAGGTGTGGCAGCAACAATGTGATTATTATTTGTTTTGTCGCATTTCCCCAAACGTTCCAATCTGTCTGCAGGAACTGATATACTTCTACTGAAATCAGGCGGTGCGACTAATCTGCTACTCTTCTTTTTCCTGTTATAAATAAGCATTTTATATACTTACGATTTTAAAACCTTATAACATTCTACAGTACTATGTTTTAAATTTATATACTCATTAAGAAATGGATCCTCCAACAGCTCTGCCGCGGTTGCTCTTATATCAGGATTCGGCTCAAAACAACGCAATATAAAACTTTTTGCTCTCTCAGATAATTCTGACGGTATCTCAGGATGTATTTTGTAATATCCCACCTATAAAAAAGCAGATATTCATCAGACCGTAAACAAATTTAGCAATTCAATATTTAAAATATTGTACATTTGATATTTTAGATTTACTTTAAAAACAGCTGCTTGTGGAGAACCTAGTTCAATGAATGGAGGCTTTCCAGTGGCCATCTCAACTATTGTGCAACCTAAAGACCAAATATCCGCCTAGAGAAAAATTTGAATGATTGTTATTGCGATGATACAAATATATGTCTTTATCTTATAAATACTCTCAAAACAAAGCATTTAACCAAACATAAACATAAACTCACAGGCGCACCATAACCACGTTGACCCTTGTCAATAACTTCTGGTGCCATATACTGTAATGTTCCAGTAAAGGTTTCTGTACTCGGGCACAAGCCAGCCAAACGTTTGGACATACCAAAATCAGAAATCTTTACAACTCCACTGTATGTATTTACCAACACGTTATCACCTAAACCATACGTTTAAACTTACTTGTGCGAAAATAATTATGAAAGTAAGGATACTATTTACTTTAACAAGCATAAAATTTATTTACTCTATAAATTACGTACCTTTTATATCTCTATGAACTATTTTTTGGTCATGGAGATATTTAAGGCCTTCTAACATCTGTTTAGTATAATATGAGATGGTCGATTCGTTCTCTTTCAAAGGACCCCATTTTGATCTCAGCAAAGCTGATAAGCTCCCTGAAATTATAAGAAATTATGAATATTTATAAATGATATTTTTAAATGTTATGTTATACTCCTTTCCTACCTCCAGGAACTTGTTCCATAAAGATTTTAAAATATCCATCCTCGCTTACTGAGCCCAAATATTGAACGATGTTCCTGTGTCTCAATTGACTATGTAATTTGATCTCTTCATGAAGAGGCTGTACATCGCCCAGGTTTCGTTCACGAATTTCTTTCACCGCAATTCTGACTTGCGTATTTAAATCGCGCGCTGCGTATACTACACCGTATGTACCTTTGCCGAGAATTATGCGCTTATTTTGATCATCCAATTCATACTCGAACTATAAAAATACACATATACCATTAAAAAATTATATATACAACAAATATGTATACATGCTACTGATAAGTAATATTAAAAATTGATAGAGACCTTCATGCGATCATCAGTCATGTAAGCATCCAAATCTGTAACCATGCCTTCCTGATCTCTAGTCATCTCTAAGATCAAGTCGTAATATCTTTGCCTACATTGTACTGATGGCAAGTACATTTGAAAATCATCCGAGTTTTGATGAACATACAGAAAAAGACATCTTTCGTCCCTTTTATACAGGCTTACGCTGCGTATCATGTTCGCAGTAAATAACCAATCGTGAACTTGCTTACAATTGTTTCTCATATTATCCAAACACAAATTCCATATTTGTATGGACTTCTCCTCCGCGCCAAGATTCACGTTTACATAACTTGGCATTAAAATCTTTGTTGGTTCCAACACTAAAATCTAACAAAAATATTGTAATGTAGATAAAGCGTTTTTACTAGAAAGATTATTATAAAGTGGGAAAAGTTGATTTTTAAGAGTGAATTCATAAACCTGCACTAAGAGCAGTTTTATATTATTCTTACTTTGACCCAAAATGTACAGAAGTAAGCTGGATTGGTAACACATAACTATAAGCCATAATCTCCCGAATTGGAAACTGGATCCTCAGTAGAACGATTCCATTTATCAACTTACTGGAAACCGTATACTATCGCCAACCTCCGGCTTTGTAGCTTCGACAAAGTAGTCCATCCAGAAACTAAATATTTGTTCCTCCGGTGCAATTTCAGCTTCCTCATTTTTTTTACGAAACCTATCTATCAGTGATATGTTGCCGATTGTCGACTTCAGATACCTAAAAATTAAGATAATTAATTAAAATAAGTTCTAAATATATACTCTTTGTTCCGCATTCTAAATATCTTATACTTATGTCTTTTACTGAATAAACATCTAAATTTCATATTTCGTATACCTACCAATTTGGTGGCTTCAATTTAAACATACATTCAGCTGCTTGTATAGCTTTCGAATAATCCTCCGCTAATACACTAATTTCAAAAAATGTTGCTACGTCCCAATAATCTTTTAAGCTCGGTAAACTGCCTTTCTTGCCAATTAAGTTATTTAATACCATTCCTATGTGCTGCAACTCCTCGCTTTTAGCGAATTCATTTCCAGCTATGACCAATAAAGTAGCAAGATTTATACCAGCATATTCGTTAGGCTGAACCTATAAATATAACAATAACAATATATACATGCATTGACAGAGATGCTTCAAATAATAAAGAAATGATTTATACGCAGATACTATACCTCAAAACCTTTTCTGTACCAGTGGATCGCATTCTTTAAACTCTCCTGATCTGTATGTCTACTCTCTACAAATTTGTCTTTATATATTCTTCCACATAAACACAACATATCAGGAACATGGTTTTCTTTTTTTTCCAATGCTTTCTCGATAACCTTTAATGCTCTTTCTCGATCGCCCTCTTTGTTTCTTCGATTTAAAGCAAACGCGTATAAATATCTTATAGCTGGAGTATTTATATAATTTTTGTGAGTTGGTATAGTTCTCAAATCGTCAACCAATTGTACCATTGCATCGTAACCCTAATAATTTTAGAGCAAATGTAAATATATATATCAGTTTCTAACAGCACAATTCCTATTGGAAGGTATTATTAATCTATCATTATTTTACCTGTATTTCCCGGAATGAAATAAGAACATTTAAAACAACCTCTCCTGATAGAACATTTGGATCGTCTAAACGTTTGCGCATGTTATTCAGAGCTCTGGAGAGTTCTTCTCCAGAATATGTCTCACGCGCTTTGCGTAGATCTGCCAGAAATTTCTCCTTCATATGTGCTCTGGAAATTTCAATAAAAGTATTTCTCACATTAATATATTAAAAATGTCTGTTTCTTACATTTCTTATTAGAGTAACGATTAAAAATCTCTAATATAAAATTTCTGTTTGTACTGAAAGATTTGCACATTTGCTTACTTGGATTGTATTTCCACATCCTGAAACAATTTCTTGAGTTTCAGAGTGAGATGTTGTTTGGGATCTATTGTTTCTTCGCCTGTAATTCTGCTAGTTGCTGGATTAGTAGCTACACATGAACCACACGATTCCACAACGCGATACGAAACAAATGTGTAGCTGCCACAGGATAACTATATAAAAAAAATTTTTCTGTAGAAACTAGTTAATTAAAAAACTGTAATTAAAAAAGATTCTTTTTTGTAAACACTATCAGAAAAATTAGCTGATTAAAAAGCATGAAAAGATCATTTATATTTCTCCACGACATACTTTATGTATCACGTTATTAACAACTTGCTTAAAAACTAAGTTTAACTTTTCAATTATTCACAATCCATTATTTCTTGATTATTTGCTATATATTTTTATATTAATTTTAAGACACATACTTTAACATCAACTTTTAAAGTTTTTAGAAATCGTTATAAATTGTAATAATAATATGGTATTTTCAAATAGAATTAACACTCCAGACGCAATGCAGAGATGAAACGCACGTATAACAAACTAGTGACAAATCTCGTAGAGTGATTGTGCACAGTTGCATGCGATCGGTTAACAGCAACTGCTGTATTAAGTAACTGCTATATTGAGAGTATGAGCTCACGTTTTTCTACTCCATATTAAGCGGAATTACATATTTGGTGCTTGCCTAGCAGGCAGGAACATTATTCCATCTGATGGTACCGATTACGTTTAGCCTGCGGCAGTCTGACGTCGAGTACCGTTCCGCACGCAACACGTTCTAATTTATCACCGACCATAGTAAAAATATCAAGTCTTTCCGAAGCTCTCGAAGCGATAAATATCTCGCAGAAAATTAAATCAGCGCAAGCAGAAAGTAATTACGTTAACAGCTAAGTGACAATTGAAAATTTAGACAGCTGTTAAAGTGCTTAAATCAACAAGATCTACTTTCAAAGAGATAAGTAATAACAAGTGAAATGCATCGTGAAAACTAATACTTTTTTTACTATTTCCACTTTCTTTAATTTTCTTAAAAATTAAATATACGATACATTTTTCGAAAACAGATATTAAAATAAAATCTTTTATGTATTGTAAATAACTCTTTCATGTGAGAGAAAACTATTAGACGGATGTCTTTTCAATATGAAGAATACAAGAATACTGAAACTGTTTGATATGCTGAGATAGTGCATACATTGTGGATCACTTACGCCTCGAGCAATCTATTTATAAGAGCATTAATTGAGACCATTGCTATAAAGTGCATTCTAAGTCTAATAAACGGCCAAGGTCACTTATGCCTTACTACGTTGAGTGTTTCGTAATGAATGTACAAGACTTATTCGCGTTTACATTCTAAAAGCAATGAGGAATACATGTGGTGTACATTATATATACGTACCTTAAGTCTAATCGTAGCTTCTGTGTCTATATCATTATACAGCAAAATGTTTTCCTTCATTCCGAAACTTTCCCTGACACCGAGGTGGTAAAACAGTGCAGATTGTTGCAACTGAATGCTTAAATCCACAACTGCCACATCAGCGTTATAAAATGTGTCCAGTACATTAGTTTCGCCAAAATCAAGTTTCTCAAACTAAAAGACATATGGAAAATTAAAAGGAGACTCAAGGATACTTTACATTCTTCTTGCGACTCTTGTATCTTTACTTATTTATAGCTTTAAGTGTATAGGAAATATTATTAAGATTATCTAACACTCGACTCTTGATATATAAAATACTTGTTTTGAAACCGATAAGCTTGATGTGTTGTGACATTTCCTTTTTTACTTTTATCACATCTTTACCCAGAATCTTGTTGAAAATGCACATATTTTGCTATCCAGCTGTTATTCAGATTACCGATTCGTGCAAAAACTATACCTGAATATGATGTATATTGGCATTGACCAAATTGCAGGCCTGTCTAACTTCGTCCAGCGCTTTTTTTCGTTGAGCAAGATGTTCCGATTGTTGCAAGTCCAAGACGCAGGCCACGTCCATCCTGGGCCTCCCTGGCACCGTCGTGTGCCCGGATATGTCACTCTGCGTTCCCACGCTATCCGTACTGGAGATGCCTTCCATGACGCCCAATTGCGAGGCAGCTGCGCAAGATCATTCTTATATGCCAACAAGTATTTACACAGCTGTTACATTGGGAAGCGGTATCAGAGGCATAGGTATGGCGACAGCAGGATAGAAACGTATGCCCACATAGCATGCCATATCCAAAAGACATCCAGAAGATATCCCGAAGACATCTTTAGGCGATAGGATATCTTCGGGATGTCTTTTGGATATGCGTGCTGTGTGGGTGATTTACCAGCCGTATCGATCATATCGCCGCAAACAGAAGGCATATTGTTTCGCACTCCAGATATGCGACCGGCGTTCCTCTCGTACCCCTTTCCCGTAGAACACCAAGGACTGAGCGGTCAAGCTTAGCGTGTACCTGCTCATGAAACAAACTGTCAAATGTTACGTTCTAACTGACATGTCACCGAAAACACTCGCAAAGTCGATTCACCTCCACAAATATGAAAACAAGTGCGTAATGTCATTTCCTCGCGGTACACCAGTCTCTCGTGCCGAAACTTAGGATCTCGGGATTGAACGTGCGACCGTCGTTCCTCGAGGAAGTCATTGCTCTCCTCTCTCTCGGCGGGACCAGCGCGCGAAGGTGAAGATGCGAGGCGTTCACTTCAGGAGAACACGCAGCAGCATCCCGTGCGTCCGCTGGCAGCGATAGATATGTTCGTCTGGCACTCCGCAGAACGGCGAGGAGTCGACCTGGGACTCGGGTGATCAATCAGCGCGACGTAGCGAACGCACGCAGCCAGGGATACCACTTGTCACGCGCATCGTAGAAACCGCGACGTTTCACTCCTTCCGGAGCACGCAAACCGAAGCACCCGGGATTCCGAGGTCGAGGAGGTGCGCGAGTACTTAGCCGAGAGCTTGGAGCTGCTCCGTTTCGGCTGGCTCCGCCGAAGAAACGTTTCATGCCGCTTCACAGATGGCGGCGAGATCACAGAGCCGCTCCGCCGGTATAAAAATAGACGTTCTTAAGATAGCACGAATCGCAACCGAGGCACTCTGGCCGGCCACGCGAAACTCGGCGTTACAGAAGCGTGCTGAACAGTAAACAACAGTAAATCATTTGAATATGCGTATCGAGGGAGATAGATGCGTAGCGTTGCTTCACCTTGGCAAGAATATTAATATAAATCATGTTATATATATATATGCAACGTAGTTTATATAAAGTATTTACAGTTATGTTGCGTATAACATAATTATATCCACATGTAATTTTATACATAATTTATGTTATATATTCTTTTGTAAAACATATGATTATGTCACATATATACTATAAAATAATATAAATTAATAAACTAATCTGTATAAATTAATGAATTGTAAATTACGGCTCGTTTATTGCTCAGCAATAGAAATAATATATACATAAGTGTAAGGCCTAGACGAGCAATCAAAAGGATGTTATAAAATAATTATATACAACTTATATTACATAAAAAAGGAACCGTTTCGACTCACCGAGGCGAAACGGTTCCTTTTTTATGTAATATAAGTTCTTAGTTCTTGTTCAGCCAAACATACATACAAATAAATATTAATAATATAGTCCAACATAATAAAAAAACGCAAGTCATCGTTAATAGATAAAATAAATTAAATAAATAAATAAAAATAATGGTCATAAAAATATAAATTAATTATATATGTAATTTCCCTAGTAGCACAATTTATTGGTGCAATATTGGCTAGCAATATATATCCAATTTTTCCCATATTGGTCCAATATTGTAAAGTAGACGCTGTCTGTTTTTTAGCTAATATTGAATTCTAATATTGGACCAATACATTAATTTCATTTTTTACCAAGATTGGCTAACAATATATATCTAATTTTTATATTGGGTGTGAATTGATTCCCAATATTGGTCCAACATTGTAAAGTAGACGCCTCCTCTTATTTAGCCGATGTTGGTTAATCATATAATTGTACTTTCCAATTAAGATTTCTTTACTTTCATCTTGGAATCCACTTTTGGGGACTCTCCTTTAAAGAATCATATTATTAGAACATGAGTGAATAATCTCATAATGCTGCGTCTTATATTCCATCTTGTATGGTT
>NJRP01000133.1:142196-161783 GCA_003063835.1 Aphaenogaster floridana | reverse complement strand
CATTGTTTTACATAGTAAAAATTTTTATAATTCCAGCAATAGTCCACGGCTACTGCCATACATAGTAATTTTTAATATAAAATTTTCTCCGTGTATCTAGGATTCTAGTCGACACAAAAAAAGCCACGCAGGTGGCAATGCACACCCCCGTCGCGGTTGCATAACGCGTTTCCTCCCCTCGCCCACCCTCTTCATCCCCCAACGCGCGCGTGCGCCCGCATTGCCTATAACTCGCGGCGAACCACCTGTTGATCGCGCGACGCTCGTAAATCTAGCTCGGGGCTGTAATCCTGGTAGGCTCGTCTCGGAATGACGTCATTGACGATCTCTTGACGGACAACTGACACTCGCGGCCCATCCTCGAGTGATCGGCCGGCCCCCGTCGCACGTCGCCCGGCGATTTCTTTCCGTATCGAAGGAGTTCTCCTTACGCCCCCTCCAACCCCCCTCGGTCGCGCGCCGGGGGTCCTCGCGACGCGCGCGAGAGGAGCTTACCAGGGTCCTCCGCGCGGAACGGAACGCAACCATCCCCATAAATTCATCTACTGCTCGGCGTTGCTCCCCTAGTAGGCGCGAGCTTCCGTGACGTCACGCCGCGTCACATGACGAGAGCGTACTCGATGATGCTCGATGATCGCGGTCCGACCCGGAGGACCAGGCGCGGTCACCCCGAGGACGAACCGGGAACGAAGAGTGGGTGTAACGCGCGGGCCGTAGGCTCGTAATTTAGCGAATCGACCCGTCGCCGACGGGTGTTGGCGGGACACCCTATAAATCCCTCAAACGTCTGCTGGTGCCCTGGTGCACCCGAGCGACTTGCGCCACCGTGACGGACGGATGACTGACGTTTCTTCTGTTTCGAAAGCGTCGCGCGTATTGTCGTCGGCGTTAAGCGGCGCTCACATCGATACGAATCGCTCTGAGGTTATTCGGGATGGAGAGGAGATTGTTACGTCGAAGCTTTGCACGCGAGAGTGAGTTATCCCAGCGGACGACGATCCCGAGCGAATCGAATTTAGGCGTTTCGTGCTATCCAGTTACATGCGTAACTCGATTTTGCACGATATCGTCCAGTATACGTAATCACAAAGATATTAATGTTAAGCTGCGTATCCACCAAGGGAACATAGAGCAACATTTATGTTTCGGGGCAGGGGGGATGTCATAGATGCTTGTTAGCATCAAATTACGTTAATGGACCAAAACCCATGGTCGTGACGTAGTGAGAAGATTTTTAATTAATTTAGCCAGTCAGAATATAATTTACTTTGATTGTTTATTAATACTGGCGAAGAGAAGATGTTATCATTGAATTTATGTTTCTGTTGCGTGTTTCCGTAAAAGTTCCAGTATGTATGTAATTATGTATGTATGTACGTAGACGGAAAAAATTTTATATTAAAAATTACTATGTATGGCAGTGTAGCCGTGGACTATTGCTGGAATTATAAAAATTTTTACTATGTAAAACAATGAAAAACATAGCAAAAATTTTTATAATTCCAGCAATAGTCCACGGCTACTGCCATACATAGTAATTTTTAATATAAAATTTTCTCCGTGTATGTATGTGTATATGTTTGTTTCCAAAAAATTCCTCAATATTTCTTTGGTGGATACGCAGCTTTATGTTGCAACTTTTCTGGACATGAAAGAATCGCGACCTTATCGGATCGTTTTCGATGGACAAAATTCTGAAAACAGGACTCCGCATCCGTATGCGCTTCGCAATAAGGAAGTCGCTCGTCAGAGTTGTCGATCGTTCATTGTGAACGCCGTTTGAGCGAGGTACCTCGCGAACACGGGCGATAATTGTACGCGAAAGAAGCAGGGGTAAGAGGCGAAAGAAGGAGAGGTGACACATAAACTACTAGCGCAAGGCACGACCATCCGGAGTGCCGTATGCGGCCCTGGTACGCCGGCGTCCCTACGACGTAACATGATGTACAGATGACGGTAAATCAATACGCGCATCGTCGGCTATCGGCTCTAACGTTCGGGGGGCAATGACGTAAGCCACGAGAAAAATAAGAATACTTGGTGACAACGACGTCGTGATCGGCGCGACGGAAACACGTGTATATGCGACGACATCGATATATATATATATATATATTTGCGGCAATAAATAAATTCTGAATATATATCGCACGAGGTATTGATGCTATTCAAATTGAAATCAGGGCGAGCTTTTTTAAGCATAATTTTGATAGTGCAAAAATAGCGTTTTTGATATTAATTTCATTAACATAAATCCGTTTCTTCATTAACACTTGATTGTTTATTTATTTTTAACTTTTGTATCTTCGCTGCGTAAAAGAATATCAAAATTACACTGTTTTATTCGCAATCAACAGTTATCAAAGTTATATCGTTTTATTCGCGATCAACAGGACATCAAAGTTATATCGTTTTATTCGCGACCACGTGACCGGAATTTCAATATTAAGTACAATAGATGTACAAATACAAAACGCCTCTAGGTTAATCTTTTCTTCTTAATAAAATGCGCGATACGTATTCTGTTAAATTAGTTCTCGAATATACATATATAATTCGATCCTTCCCAATGTACGCATGCCGATTATTAATATTCAAGACGAGTCGCGAAGTCGTTAATATGATATTTCGCGATCCGAGGTCCGTCAGACAAGGATCGTGCCAAGCATGCCTCGCGAGCTTCCGGGAGCAGGCTACCATCCGTATTTGGAAGTCCCGTGGGATACCTTGAAATTCCCGTCAAATTCCCGCCGCGCGTGCATCAGGATTCCGGTGTCTAGGACGGATCAGAAACGCGCGGCGAGAGGAGCGTAATTGCACCGCGACCATTTAAGTTCAATTTTAAACGAGTCAATAACATCAAAAGCTTCGACTATCCGGCTCGCATCCTCGCGTAGAGCTGGAACGTGCTCTACGTAACGTATATACCGCCCGTTGTGATCCGGACCACCCCTAGACACGTTTCGTCGAAGATGGGACTCGAAGATGAATACCGAATACGCGTTCTCAAAGCACCAGAGCAGCAGGAGAAAGGCGAAATATCGAAACGTCATTTCTCTAGGGATGAACAGAGTTGGCTCGAGGGTATTAAATAATAATATCAATCGTCGTGTTGTATCTTCGTGCCTGATCAGGTGAGACTTCTGCGATGTAGCAATTCTGTTCTCTTTAGTGAATAATTCTGCGGCTTATTACTTCAAGATAATTTATCTCTTAATTCGCGACATTGTTATCGCCTTCCTTTATTAATTTATTTTCGCATAAGTATTGGAATATTCATAATGCTTATTATAACGATCATTCTACGACACATCTAATTGGAAAAGTAGCTACTTATATATAAATAATATCTAACAAAAGAATAAAAATAAAGGAGAGAAATACAAGTAGCGTCACAGGTCGAGAAATGTATACGGATTTGCAAGATTTAATAAGAAATTTATTCAGATCGTCGGTCGCGGAAAGTTAATCGTATCGCAGAAATTTCTCTGTCGCGATCGGTACCAATCTGGAAACCGGATTGCATTTCATCTTTTACGAACAGGTCCCGCGTGTTTCCGACAGGTACGCTCAAGGTTCGCGGACACCAGGCTGCCAACTCGTTCAAGAGAGCTTTCTTGCGAGCTGAAGAGACCCCCACTTAGGTCGCCGTAGGTACCGAAGGTCCCTAGTGGGGATTAATCATGTGCCCGAGTGGGGGTGGTTTCGTCGTTTGGCCACCTCCACCGCGTTCTCGGCACAACCAGGATGACAGTCATGGGTGGAGGCTCGTTAAATCTAAACACTCGACATAATCGGCGTTATCGGGCGCATCTCGAGTTCCTGCTCGCCCGGAGGACCTGGCGAACGTAGCAGAAACGAGGTCCTCGTTCGCGATTAGCCGGTCGATGAACGCCCGTGACGAGCTCTCGCTATAGCTCAGGAGGCAGTAAGAAATTCGTCGAACTCCATTAAAAATTTGTCGAACTTATCACGGAGAATATCCTCCTTCGATTCGCGCTTGTTTAAATACGCCGTGATAATATTAAGTTCATTATTCAATGACTCGTCGGTAATACTTAAATTTAACAGAGAGATTATCGCGATCTTACTACAGATTAACGAGTTTAACGAGATTAGCAAATTGTGAATCTTTTTACGAAATAATATCTCTAATATGCATATAGTGTACATAATAAATATAATATATAATGAATAAATAAAACTGTGTGCTATTTATTTGATAAACTAGCAAATATAGTTGATCAGTCTATTGATAAACTATCAAACAACCGATAGTTTAAGAAACGAAAACTGTTTTTGATAAATGGCACAAAGAAGAATGCTTTTGTTTCTTTCTCTCTTTCTTTCTTTTGTAGTTTTTTCATTATTCAAATATTTGCTTGGTTTCTAAATCTACCCAAGGAGAACAGAAAGTCAAAATTATGTCAATTTGACATCATATTGACGAAATTAATGTCATTTTTTGGTCATGATTAAAATCTCGATCTAAAAGTCAAAAAGACATAACAAAAAAGGAGTCAATATAAAGTCATTTTTAAGTAATTTGAGATCGAGATTTTAATCATGATCAAAAAATGACATAATTTGGTCAATATGATGTCAAATGGACATTATTTTGACTTTTCTGTTCTTCTTGGGTAGTACATCACGCTATAAATAATATATGTAACGTTTTAGTGCTTGAAAGGACGCCATTCTAGAGCGGTCAATAAAGAGCGATATCTCTCTCTCTCTCTCTCTCTCTCTCTCTCTCTCTCTCTCTCTCTCTCTCTCTGTCGTGACGATTTATATTTCGCTAATTAAGTTTCGAGAATAGCACTTCATTTAGGAATTATTAACTATAATTATCGTTTCATGTATAATATAATATAATTATGAAGAACGATATGTTGATCGTTAAAATACTGATCTCGCACAAGATTTTACAGTATATGGCCTTCGGTCCGCTTATTCCCGACTGCGCCCATCTTATTCGGACTACACGTAGGTGAGAAACGAGTGGAAGGAGTAAACGGAGCCGCGCAAACGTAAGTGAAGTAATGCCGATTGCGTCGACGCCTGGCGTGTTTGTCGCAACAGGGGTGTATGTCGAATCGAGGGTTGTCCGTCGAGGCGTGCTCGATAGGGTGGCTCGCAATGACGTAACAAAGCGCGCGTTTTGCCAGGCGAGTATAACGCGACAGGAGGGTGGAACTACCCCTAGTGGTTCGGGCAGAGTTCAGTAATCCCGTAAAAATCGTTGACACGATTTCGTCATAGGTTCCTAATCACGCTTACTTTTTATTTAAGCGACGTAATTGCATAAAGGCTCGTTGCAACCGTGCATCCGTCAACGAGTCTCGCACGAATTAAGGAAAGAAATTAAAATCGTAAACACAATCGTTGTAACATCTAAAGACATTTTTCTTTTGAATACGAATGTCAATGAAACGCGGTTGATTTTTGCGTCCAAATTATTTGTCTCTATTTTTTTTCAAACGGCTTTAATGATTTCACGTCCGGTAATGCGCGAGTTTGAACGTTCGTACATGATTACGGCATGTTTTACAGCAGACATTCGAGATCGTTCTGCAGCGCGCGTACCTCGTCGCCGCGGTTGTATTTTCGATCATTCATACGACAAGCGTACTATACGGGGGAACTGACCTCGACGAAGCTTAACCTTTGCGACGTCACGCGACCTGACATTTGTATCCGGCAATTATGTGATTCCAGTTAGATAACTGCTTGCGCTTCCACCCCTTTGGCCGAGCGTCGCCCCGACGGGGATGAAAACGTCGAAACGCTTTCGGATTCGCGTCACCTACGCGGAACAGGAGCTCATATGCGTTTGTAGAGTCATTAAATGCACGTGGCCTTTATGTAAGAGCGTCGATCTTATTCACTTTTAGTAGAAAAGCGCGTTGGAGTATATATTAAAGAAATTATTTCACAAAAGCGTCAATTATTTTTTTATAATATCCTGAAAAGAGCAATAAACGACCGATTATTCGATAACTTGTTTCTTTACATAAATATAATTAATCTTTATATAAATATAAGATTATATTATATATTAATTCATAATATATAATAGATAAATCTTAAGAGTTATGTTGTTAGTTCGCGAAATATGAGTAATATTTCACTAGGGAAGGCACGTGTTCGTTTGCTCCTTGGAAAATTTATAAATTACATGTGTAAATACGAAACGCTTTCGATGTGCATATATTTCTCTGTAAATGTAAGATGAAACATTATATTAATTAAATTACTTTAGAAACGCACCTGCTGGAAATCTTCGGCCGATTACAGTCTCCATCCATTGTTGGGCTTCAGCTTCTTGGCTTGCTTCGCGCTTGCCAGCAACCTGCGATTAAATAGAAACTTACGATTAGAACAGAAAGCTATAAATTTATTGAAAAAGAAATATGTCATGTTGAAAGTTTTTATTCGCAATAATATCGACTCGAAGATATATGCCAGCGAATTTTTCTAAACTCAAAATGAATTTAACCAGAAAAACAATGGATCAGTGACACTTGGCAACCATTGAGACAGAAGAGAATATTATTTATTTTACGTTTTTCTCATGTAGGCATCTAATTTTAACCGGAATATTGATTTTCTATTTTACGTAAACAAAGATATTTTTTAGTGAGGAAAATAAAATTTACACTTATTATTTTTCTCTTGAAAAAATGCAAATTGTTTATTTATAATAATATTATTATTAATTAATTATTATTATTAATTAATTAATTAAATTAAAATCGTTGAACGCTCGATAATAACAAAGACTATGTGAAGATTAATAGGCCGTGATTCGAGCAAGTTAAGACAAAGGTGTTGTTATAAAGTAAATCTATTTATTAAACGACAAATTAAAACGTTAACGTTTTGACTTGACTTAGTCTTCTTCAGAATGATGAAATAATTAATAATCAAAAATATAATACACATAATATTACAAAGATATATATCAATTAAAATCGTGGAATAAATTCCGAGAAATATTATTATTAATATTTTATTTTTCTTATAAAAAATTAAAAATAAAAGTGAGATAATTATGAGATAATAAAATCCGTCGGATAAGTATTGCGATAAAGATAATTATAACCTAATATTTATTATTAACTCCCTGTTAATTATTCAGTATTAATTTATTATTATAATGTTACAATTATGTTGCGACATTATCGTTTAATTTCTCTTGTAACAGATGCAAATAATAAAGATATTATCTATCAAGATGTGAGATAACGAAGGAGATTATTTTATTTTTATAAAGAATTTTCAATTATAGCTCTGGATTATTATTAAATCAATGCACGTGTTCTATATTTTGTTTTATATTTTGTTCTGTTTAATAGCAAAGACTAGTATATGTGAACACAAAATATCTGAAAAAAACAAGTAACAGATTAAATATGTAAAAATAGCAAAGATAAGATTAGGACGTGATACGAAGGAATGTATAAAAAATTCTTAACCTTTTCATTACTGTTGGCGTCTAAGTTTAGTCATCCTACGCTATTGGCGCTCAATTAACGTCGTTTGCTATGAACTGTAGACGTCTATAGGCATTCATTTCAACTAAATATTTTATTTACGCTTCACGTTTTATGTTAAATATTTTATTCACGTTTTATGTTTAATATTTATTGTGCTACAAAAAATTGAACAAAATATAGAAATCGCTTAAAATATTTTCTTTATTGAGAAATTAATTTAGCGTTTCAAACAACTTCTACAATTCTCTAAAGAACACGCAGTACACGAACTGGCAGGAAATTGCTGTGTCATTCACAGCATCTACCGCCTGTAGCGTGCGCTTTGCGCTGGAAAGTTTCGAAGGAAAAGATCAAGAAGACTTTTCCATTTATTGAAGAAAATAGGAGAGCTGATTCAGCTGCTAAAGCTGAAGTTCCCTATTTCAAAAAGTATTTTATGTTTTTATATTCGATTACCAGTTTCCGCAGAAACTTTCAAAAATTGCCGTAGCCGATGGTATTTCACATCGTCATGGCGGGGTATTGGTAAAAGTTTTCAACTAGCAATAATCGCACCTCAGTAGAACTTCATTGGTTACGATATCGCCACTGCGCAAAGCTGACGATTCTCTCCTGCCGGCCCGTATTTATAACAGAAGTGGTGTAATTTTAACGTCGAGAAAGTCTTCCCTTCACGCGCCACGTAGCGTCCGTTTCCCGAACTAAGGGGGTCCGGTTCGCCGAAATGACACGACCGACCTCGTGGCGGGCGACGCACTGGACTCGCCCGTCCGTTCAACGCGAATAAAATTTGCCATTGTTAACGGATAATTTAAACGTTGGGCCAGCCGGGTATTTGCAAGAAAATATATCCGAACAGGATCGCATGACGGCAGGAGGTTGCCGCGCTCGCGGACGCGCGCGTGCTCCAACGTTGCGGCGCGCGCTGCCCGCCGTTTCGACGTCGTTATTTCTCGTCATGCGCTGTGCTCTCTTTCTATCTCCTCAGTATCACGTTATCGTAACGTTATAAATTTACAGAATGTCTTGGACGAATTTGTTTAATATTTTATAGGATATTAAACTAAATAAAGGTTCTTGAAGTAACGATGCTGATAAAATTATACTTTTAAATTCTAAAACTTATGTGCAATTATAATAACGTTGATGATTATAAAATATTAACGGTAAAATATTCCCGGTAAAAAATTTTTTATATATAAATATATATAATTATAAAATATGTCCATATACTGTTTTTTTCTCTTGTATAATCTGTATCTGCATATATAGGAAAAATAATAAGAAGAATAATTAAAAAATAATCAGAAAAATAATTTTTGCATTGTTTTTTGTTACAAACAGTAAAATTGCAATTAGATTATACAATATTCTATATATAATCATATATAACTATTCTATACATTTATATATGATTATATATGGGCAATTTTTTCTCATTTCCTCAAATGTTACTTTTTATTTTTAAAAACAATATAAAAATTATCCTTTTAATTAATTTTAAATTCTTCTTCTTATTTTTCTTATATATACGAATAGCTTTTAAATTTTTAAACTTATATGTAATTATAATAATGTTAACGATTATAAAATATTAACGATTATTGTATTGTACTTTCTCAGTATCACGTTAAGTATCGCGACAATTTTGCAAAATGTGGACAGATCTGTTTAATATTTTAATAGGGTACTAAGCTGAATAAAGTTCTTAGAATAACAGTATTGATAAAATTATGCTTTTAAATCCTTAAACTTATTTGCAATTATAATAATGTTAACGATTATAAAATATTAATGGTTATTTATTATACCGTACTACGAGATTAATTAAGATTTTAACGTCGACTGCCATTTACACTCTCGAGTTAGCGCGAACTCCAATAAATAATGTTATATTTTTACATTACATGAAAAGAAATATAAACTCATGCAATATGCGCTACTACAATAATCGCAGAATTATTTAATAATAATTTGTAAAAAAACACAAAAAATAATCCTACTTCGTATATCTAGCTTCTCCCGTCTTCAAACGTCTATTGTATCGGATATTTATTATCGCGTCAATGTCCAAGGATTAGCAAAATGTCTCACGAAACGGTTCATTATTTTTCCTGAAGAGATTACCGACGACGTGCCATTTGTTTTCGCGTTTAGTTTACGTAACGTTTCGCACAGACGGACGCATCAGTAAGTCGCTCCAGACGTCTACGCAGATCCGTTGCGTTACGATAAACTTGGAAACAGCGACGATTGACGAAATCTAAACTCGGCGGTGGCATCACCCTTCGAAGTGGCCGGAGTCCAGAAATTACGACGTTCAACGTATCGGCGTTTCCGTCTGGCGAATGTCCACGACATTAAACGTACGCAAATTACACCCACTTGTTCGAACTTTTCCGCTTCGCCGTTCCTCGCGAGAGCGCATCGATTAGATAAATTAAAAATTATAATGAAGAACTCGTTAGAAGTTGCAAGCGATATATAGAAGTTCTCTTATACCTCGCTATTTAGGTGAACGGATTGACGAAAATTAAATAAACGTTTTTTTTATCTATCGCAACATTAAGTGATAAACTGATGTTCGCGAAAACATCTTAAATTGTTTTTTAAAGTAAAAAGTGAAAATTTGTTACACTATTTATAAGAGCCATGGGCGCCCATGAGGAGGGGCAAGGAGAGGCATATGCCCCTTTCTGGATTTTAATTTTTTAAATTTAGAACGATTTTATTGACAATCAGATAATGTTTTGTTTGAAATTTATACAATTAAAAATAAAAATCTGCATAAATATTTCTTTTAAAAATATTATTTGAAAATACGTTTGTTTGGCACCCCTAAGTTTTACATTCTGCCCCCCCTTGAAAAAAGTTGTAAGGGCGCCCATGCTAAGCGCAAAAATAAGCTTCACACAGGCTAATGTGTGACCTAGATGCGACCTACGATCATGCGAACTACGGATGGTTGAACTAACCCTTTATGCATTTTAAACTGTTTATCAATTAAATCACGAACGCTAAAATCAAATGTTTAATATTAGGCATTCATAGAATACGCCGTGCACTAAAAATAGAGCGCGACATCAGAAGCCACGCAGCTGTCAGTAAGAATACTTTCTGTTTGTCAGATCACGAAATTCTGCTAAAAGTAGAATATTACAGAAGTTATGTCGCGAAGCGATATAAACGAGAGAGAAATATACTCATACACGCATATTACTATCTAAATTAATTCAATTAGATAACAAATTGATAATGCTTTAAGAGCCAGCACTGGATATAATTGTGCAAATACAATCAATAAAATAAAATAGGTCTTAAAGGGCGTTTATTTAAACGCTAAATCGCATAATATTAATAATATTACATACGTTTCGACTCACAGTTCTAGTCTTCGTCATTGTAGAACAATAATTTCATCTTAATTTACATAATTAAAGGTCACATATTAAAATTGTTGAGAAGTTGTCGGAAAAATTAAAATTTGGCATATGGTTACAAACGAACTTTAGTGGTATCGTTGATAAAAATAAAATATAAAAACCCATTCTTTACGCTTCATATTCAAACTGTTGTATAAAGCGTGAAGAATGAATTTTTATATTTTATTAACGATACCACTGAAGTTCGTTTGTCACCATATTTGTGACCATATTTGGTGACCATATCGTTTGTGACCATATCGTTTGTGATATATCCAGTGCTGGCTTTTAAGGCATTCTCAATTTGTCATTTAATTTAATTAATTTTAGAGCCTTTATCGATTTAACTTTTATCTAAATTAATTTTATATATAAATTTATTCATATTCAAAATTTAATAAAAATAATAATAAAAATAATAATAAAAAATAATAATAAAAAATAATTGATGACTCATTCTCATATTTCTTGATAACTCATTCAAATCTCACGCATGAGATTTAATATCGTCTTGAACGATATATAATCATTTATTCGGTCTTCAATCGTCGTTTCCTACAACTCCTACTCTTTGCCCGTTTGGACCAACATCTTAACGTCTCTTCCGAAAGACGGAGCCCAGTTTTACCTAACGGGAATCCTCTTCCCGGCAGGGAGCGCAGTGTCGGAAAATAATAATATCCATGTTTACCTGATCTAGTGTACTCGAACCTGGTACTACAGATTACGAGTCTGGCGCTCTACCACTAGACCACACTGCCGCTCAGATTTTTGTTGTTCTCACTGACATTTTCGTTCGTTATTATCTTGTCTTTTGGCGCGCTTTTAGTACCTGTTGTAAAATATGCTATAAAACACGACGCCAAGATGGCTTTCCCGCGGGGAAGTCTGCCCGAACGCGAATCGTAATTTAATTTAGGGTCACGCCGCGTCCTGTAAATAGGGCCGCGGTGTCAAGATCTGGTTACGTGCGGGGGTGTGGGAATACCCACCCGAAAAACTGGGCAACGGGCCAAAAGCACTTAAATATCGGCGGAGGGGATGACGCCATATAGCGTCGCGACGCGCGGCGTCCGATTTAGTTTCTACTCGACATCATCGAAGTTTCAAAGTCACACGCAATCCGGAAAAGACATCGTCGTCGAGGAAACAACGCAGCAACAAAATGCCGGTATGTTTTTCCCATAGGGCAAACGAGCCGCCCGTCCCTTTTTACATTCCCGTGACGATTAGTCGCGATCCCCATATGACGTTTCTAGGGAAAATCTACGCGTTTTATAATATATATTTATCTTTTTTTATACAAGTGTAAGATACATATAATGTGCGACTTGACATCGACGAAACGTGAAAATCGCGATAGAGCTTTCATGTCTTTTCTTACGTTTACAAAGAAACGATCAACGTAACAATTAACATTCTGTAACGTTGCCTGCAGGAGATATAAATGATTGATAAGTAACGTCAAATGTCTTGTTATGGATATGGATTATAAGGATACAGTTTTTATCGTTTAGTTACAGCAGTCCGATACTATCGACCATGCGAAAGTTTTTAATGTATGACTTCTACAGTATTTATAGCTGCGATTCAATCCATCACCCTGATACATCGTTTTACGTCAGTTGCTCTTCCTTGATGTATGTCTTTCTCCTCTACATCCGGTGTATTTATATCCGAACATAAATAACGTTATGCAACGCAGACTTTTCGACGTTATCCCGAGAAGCCATGGAACCAAAACAGATTTAGAGAATATCGGCGGGTGGCCTAAGTGATGAGTTTCAGTAAATTTGGGTGTGGCCTCGGGGGTTGTTTGCTACAAAAAGCTTAGTAACTTCTATTTCTGTCTCTCTTACATTAAGAAGAGAAATTAGTGTCGTTTGATCTCTTTAAATTCTTAATTATCGTCAAAAATAAAATCATTTTTAAGAGATTAATATAATATTGGTCGTCTGTTAGTGCATTGAAAAAAAAATTCTTAGTAAACTTGTGAGATGCATTTAGTATACTTTCTTTTGGAGTGTTTGATTATTATTACTGATTATAATAATAATACCAAAACATTTTGTAATAATTATAAACATTTGTAATAATTATAAAAGAGCAAATTTTGTTTAGTTGAGCCAACTAAATTATATGTAATATTTATTATACGTTTAATTAAAACTATTTCACCAAGGTGCTTGGTAACATTAACCAAGCACCTGGATTTTTATAATCAAGCCTTTCTTTCAGTGTGTATGGCAGTTATGACAATCTGTTTCATCTAAAATATAAAAAAGTATTGCGTTACAGGCACGGAAAAAACAATAAGGTTGCCACAACCACAATAATAGTAACATTTGGTACAGCTACGTCCTGTGGTTGTCACATTCACATTGTTTTGTGTAGTGCATCTATATATGTTTGGCTCAACATTCACTATGTTTGCTGTACCAAATGCATATAGTTGCCTTCACATCAATGTGAATGTGACAACCACAGGACGTGGCTGTACCAAATGTTACTATTATATTGTGGTTGTGGCAACCTTATCGTTTTTTCCGTGCGCATTTATAACAATCCGGAGCAGCAAATTGATCAAAATTAAATCAATTAAACTTATTAATTAAAATTAATTAGACTCGCAGATTTAGAAATTCACATAATTTCTGCTTCCCCTTTTTATTCCCCATTTACATCTAGACGTTACGTTATCATTTATTCGTTAGTTCAATCGTTTGCTCCCCACGTTCGCATTAATCATCGCGGTCTTATTTCACATATCGCAATTTATTACATAAGTGGCTGTGGATTTATGGAATCCCGCGTGAGCGAAATTCCTGGACCTCGTCCGCCACGGCTCGATTGTAATATCTAATTCATGCGCGGAGGCGGCACGCCGTGAT
Organism: Aphaenogaster floridana; assembly: GCA_003063835.1. Classification (NCBI taxonomy): domain Eukaryota; kingdom Metazoa; phylum Arthropoda; class Insecta; order Hymenoptera; family Formicidae; genus Aphaenogaster; species Aphaenogaster floridana. The sequence goes on along the minus strand of NJRP01000133.1, from coordinate 147,971 downwards.
GCGTCTCCGGCACAGGTGTGCGGCTTGATCTGTCGCCAGCCAATTCGCGCTGGAGATGCGATTTGTACGCGGACCCATCCAATTTGACTTTAAATTTAGTGAGAGCGGCCGCGGGACGTCGCGCGTCACGTTCGCGAAACGTCCTCGGAAGCGGCGAGGCCGAACTCTTGTATACGAACGGAAGCCGCTCCCCTTGAAAATGGATCTTAAAATACCATCCCGAGAGTGGATGCGACGAGAAACACGTTGCCTCGGCTGGTCTGACACTTCGCAGATAAGAAGTCAGAGATTCCAAGTCGACGCAGCTGCGCGGCGTAGCGAATTCGAAGATATACTACTGTCGATCTACGGCCGATATCAGCGCAACGAAAATTCACCTTTTGCCAGAAACCCCCTGGTTCGCGTTATATTTACTCGATTGATGCAATCCTTAAAAAAAGAAAAGAAAAGAAAAGCATGTCTTCATCGCTCGACGTCTGTTTGACGTCTACAGTCCTGATTTCATCAAGTCTATAGCTTTGTCACTGTCTGCAATATTGTTACTTTGCATCATTCCTACACGGAAAGAATGATTTTGCTGAAATATCTAAAAATTTAGCCAGATACAGATCTGAAGATAATTATGTTGGACCGCCCAAAATAATTATGTAGGACACTCAAGCATAATGACAATGCTGCAAAAAATTTTGACATCCTAGCAGACAGCTTGTGAAGATTCTACACAATTATTTTGGATGGTCCTGGTCCAATATAATTATTTTCTGATGTGTATCTGACTACATTTTTAGATACTTCAGCAAAACCGTTCTTTCCGTGTACACTGAAAATTTAGCCAGATACAGAGATCTGAAAATAATTTTGTTGAACCATCATAATAATTATGTAGAATGCCCCGAAAATTGTTGATAAAATATTAAATATTAAACTTTAAAATATTAAAATATTGAAACGGAAATATTAATACTAAAACATTAAAACTTTTGCAGTATTATCATCATGCTTTAACGTCCTACATAGTTACTTTTGATAGTCTAACAAAATTATTTTCAGGTCTATATCTGGTCAAATTTTTACAATACTTCAGCAAAACAGTTTTTTCCGTGTAACGAATATAATATCACATTGTCACACTGAAAATGACTGAACGCACGTTTATCGTGAGCGAATCGTGTAATGTATTGTGCGAATCACGCGCTCAATTAGAACCGATTAAAGCCGCGTTTATTATATTCGGAGCAGCGCGTCTTGGCTGAACCCACCGCGTGCCGAGATATAGATATCTGCGCAGCTGCGCTGTTCCCGAAGCCGCGATCGCGATGTTATTACAAAATTGCGCAAATCCATTGTATATCGGCGGTATATATCTCGCTGGTCCAAACGACCGCCGTTGCCTCCCAAAATATCACAGTCGTGCAAATCGCGAAACAATCGCCACGGGTGTTTATCGCGCGGCTTTAAATCCGCGGCTTTTCAGGGTTGCCGCTTAATTCCGCTATAAATACTGATTTATAGCTTCGACCGGGGGATGCCAGATTCCGTTTACGTCAGGCAGCTGTTCGGATCGTAAATCGTCCCGTTCAGAAATTCTACAAGCGCGAAAGCCATTAAGACGCCTGTTATCCATTCCTCACGAAACATGCGCCGTGAAATTGTTGTGAAATTTATGCGTCTGATTAAAATGCAACTAATTACGGGCTTGCGTAAGCATATCATTATCTTTAACGCGCATACCAGTACCATTATTCACGAGGAACACATATATAATAATACGTTCTTTTCTGTAACATAAAGACTTTCTTTTTTATCGAGTCATTCAGAAGACAATCCATTCTATACATGAATCGAGGTTGCGATTCATTATAAACTTGAGTTCACGAAACGGACCTGCCAAACAGATGTTTGATAGTCTAACACTGCTTTGCCAGTTTTCGTAAAAGCCAAGACATCAGTCGTATTTTATTTTCGATGTTGGACTTTACGCGGGTAATCCTACACCGCCACTCACCGCGATCTATTTCTGATACAGCCATTTTTAAGACATCCAGAAAACGTTTATGTCTACATGTACGCGGCCCGCGTGAGAATGCATTCTGAAGTAAACTTTTGTAAATGATATAAAGGACGATGTTAAAAATAATAGTTTTGCGTTTACGTCTGTACGAAAAAGCTAACTTATATCTATATTATAATTATATTATATCTTTTAGGCTCGTAACAAGGAACAGGAAGCCGAGGTCCTCGCCTGGATCGAAGCTGTGGTGGGCGAGAAGCTTCCGCCAGGAAACTACGAGGACGTTTTGAGAGACGGCGTGATCCTTTGTAATTTAATCAACAAACTTGCGCCCGGATCGGTCAAGAAGATTCAAAGTAAAGGCACAAATTTCCAGCTTATGGAAAACATTCAGAGGTGAGCAAAAGCGAACTATTTTCCTTCATCTCACTTTGCATAATGATTTTTAATTCTGTGTATATTGCTATTGTTAATAGATTCCAAGCGGCGATTAAGAACTACGGTGTCCCGCAAGAAGAAATTTTCCAGACTGCGGATCTCTTCGAGAGACGTAACATCCCCCAAGTCACCCTCTGTCTGTACGCGCTGGGCAGACTCGTAAGTAGTTTGCAATAGATAATTTGATTGATCAATTATTCATAAGATCATAGTTAGGGATTACAGGATATTTATTATTATTCTTAATATATTTCTTACATAAACAAAAAAAAAACTTCTTCGATGGAACAGATTTTTATATTTTAATTTTTATAGAAAATATTATGAATTTTTTTTTAATTTACAATATTAAACTTTTACATCTAAAATCTAGAAAATAATAAGTGCTTTTATATACAAGGAAAAAATTGAAACCTCCAGTTTGATAGATGTATAAAGTCAGCACAGCACGGGTATTTATTTGCCACAATTCATTTACAGCTCTGATCGTTAATAAGTACGAGAAATTTAATTAAATAAATAAAAAATAATTGTAAAGGACAATTATTTAAGATAAATTTAATTAAGATAAATTTAATTAAGGTAAATGTTTTTGTAACAGACGCAGAAACATGATTGGAACGGGCCAAGTTTAGGACCGAAGATGGCAGACGAGAATAAGAGAACCTTCACCGAGGATCAGCTTCGTGCTAGCGAGGGTCAACTGAATCTTCAGATGGGATACAATAAGGGTGCCAGCCAGGCTGGTCATGGTGGTTTCGGAAATACTCGACATATGTAAATTTTTTTTATAGAAATGAATTAACACACGTCTGTATCATATATGTCTACAATGACTGGTTAGACTATCAAACACAGAATATGATACAATAAAAACATTAAAATATGTAGCATTTTTTAACCGCGCGTACTAAATGTGTGTGTGAGAAAATTAAAAAATTACGCTTTTGACATATTTTTAAATTCGTAAGTTTTGCAAAAAATCGCAAGTAACGTCTATCCATTCTTGTTGTGTGTCGTCGATTATTATTGGCATAAATGAGATCGAATAATTTATATTGACACTTTTCTCTGTTATAAGAGCAAACTTTTCTTCCACTTTTGTCACAAATATATATATATAGTATTTATTATTAACTTCAGTTATATATATTAATCTTTTTTAGCCTACTTTAGATATTGATGTTTAACAGTTAATTTATTAATTATTTTATTCTTCTTTCTACTATTATTCTATTCTTCTTTCAAATATCAATAATGTAGCAATATTAATTATTAACCTTCTATCTATTCACGGAAGAATATATTTTTTATATGAATTCGCAACAGTTGTAGTTTAATGCATATTAATGTAAGTACGAATTTTTTCTGTCATTTATAATATTGTAAAAATTATATTTTATAAAAATCCCTTTACATATGTATGCACACACACACACATACACACACAATACATTATCACCTATACAAACAACTTTTACACACGATTACACGATTTTTATATTAAATACAAATACATAAGTAATTATATATAATATATACGTATTCATTGTCAATTTTAAAATAAAATATTACATTAACATTACGAATGTGTTAAACAAAACATAAATACTAAAAACATAAATCATACACTATTCATTCACACATTCACATGCATGCATAATTAAATACACGTATACACGCAAATTACATGATACATACATATATACATATGACACATACACACAACGCAACACTATGATATTATATACTAATGGACAAAAAATCCAACCAATTTATAAATTTAGAATATTTAGAAATTGTTTTTAAGTTTTACAATACGATAACCAGTTTTACCTCCATAATATTTTGCATTAAACGATTTCAAATTATATCATAAATCCGCCTTTATCTTGTAAATTAAACTTAATTTATAAATCTTCTACACTTTTCTTTCTTCGATAAATTGGTAAATTAAATTAGCAAGACTCTACAAATTTGTATCATCATTCGAACTATATATGTATGCTGTATATCAATAAATAAATCAATATACATCTTTCAGAAAATTATGTTATTTTCTGTAACTGTTATCCTAATTCTCGTTAATTCATGCAATCTACCGTAGAAATGAAATTTATCGCTATTCTAAAATGCATTAAAATGTAAACTGTACGAATATGTAGGCTATAGAAAATGTGTAGGCTATAAATAAGGTTTTGAAATTTATGCTAATGGTACAAGCAATTAAGATAAATAAATGTAACGAGGAAACTGTCTTATAGAAACACCGACATTGCAATTTGGGACTAAGCCAATCTCATGCAATATTCATGACAATCCTTCGGTTCATACACTAGTAATAAAATTCTATCGTGATAAAGTTAATTGTAAAACATAATCTTGGCGATCAATACGCTTAGGTGATTTGCAATTATTAACGCAAATATGATAGTTCATAAATAAAAAGCTCCGGCTGCGATACAAAGAGTTTGATATTTTTGTTCCTCGAATAAAAGCGGACTTTCTCTCGTTTCATATTTTTAATTTATAAAATGTCAATTATTAGAAAAAAATATAGTTGAGCAATGCATATCGAACGAGAACGGAGGATTTTCTTGCGTTCCACCGCGGTATCTATATCTTCCATCGCGCGCACGCCATCGTGCTTATCTTTGCACCCACGCGGGTACAAAAATATCCACCACTCTGTTAGTAAATAAATCAGGAACTCGCGACCACGTCATCCGCGACACGCTTTTCTGGGTTTTTCGTGGAAGCTAATGAGCGCGCGCGCGCGCGCGCCAACGCGCGCGTTTCTGTCCCGGCAAAATTTAATTCCTATAACTTTTGCTTTCCTTGGCAAATCCGAGTGCCTTTCGGTTTATTTCTGGATCGCCGTGGCACACACGACGACCGTTGCTGGACCCGGGTCACGGAATATTACCTATTCCGAAACGGAGTTGACCTACCGCTTACGTTTCTCGGTTCCTCGTTACGATTTATTAGCGTATACTTAAACTAAGAGTTTTCGTTAAACTAACGTCCATTTCCATCAATGTAGATTAACTTTAATCTCGGGTTAACTTACTATTTATCTTTTTCTAGTTCTAAGAATTAGAAAGAGATAAAGAATAAGTTAAATCGAGATTAAAATTACCCAGATAGCAAAGAGAATCCAAAAAGAATTCTTTTTGAATTCCCGAATTCAAATGAATTCTTTTTCCATCCCATTTCTGTTCTAAAAACACTCTTTAGAGTTCAAAAAGAATTCATTTTGATATCTGAGCCCTTTTTCAGATACAAAAGGAATTCTTTTTACATTCTATAAGAATACTATTGGAAAA
>NJRP01000133.1:114085-134536 GCA_003063835.1 Aphaenogaster floridana | reverse complement strand
ATATATATATATATAATTGATAATTATTATAACAAATTAACATTTAATTCGTCGTCTTCAACGTAGTGTCAATACATATTAGACTGTTTTTTTTTATTGTCACAGCGAGGAAAATCCTCAAAGCTTAATTAAAATTTTATTTCAGGATAATATAAGATTTCGCTTTAAGCCTCGAAATTAAAAAGAAGAAAATTTACTTTACTGTAGCATTTATTAAATATAATATATTAGTATATATATATATATATATATATATATATATATATATAATAAAAATAGTAAATATACATATAGAGTTGACAATTTGATTATTTATTTATACAATATATTTCAATGCGTTATAATCGACGGATCGAGAACGAGCTTCCTCACAAGAAATTCTTCCTGGCCGATTACGGATGTCCTTTGTATTCGCCGCATCTAACAATCTACGTCCCGATCGTACCGCTGCCGTGCCTATCTTACGCAACACGTCGCCACGCGCTGCGTCGTAAGTCGTAATGTCAAACAAAACGACAGGCCACTCCCCTCGAAACGGCAGCAAAGCAGCCGGCATTCGATAAGTCGATAAATACGCGCGCGTCGCAAGCGACCCCGCCGGCCTGCCTGCCGTCTCGGTTGCCCCCGCTCGTACTCCACAAGCCGCTAATTTACACGCGGCCCACGAGGGTAATCTGCAGTCAACGGGCAGAATGGACATAATCAACAATTTAACCGAGCGGCGAGCAGGAATACAGGAAAGCGAAGTAGGAAGACGGCCGCGGCCGCGGCCGCGGCGGCGGCCGCGCCGCGCTCGCGCCTCCTGGCCGCTCCTGTTCGCCGTGGATCGGAAAGACACAATTTTGAGGAAGAGCGCGCGGGCCTCTAAGCGTCGTCACGGCGCAGCCATACCCCATTGGTCCACGGCGCTCTCTTTCCACCGCTTATTGGTTCATTGACTCCGGCGTGGACGGAAATTTCGGCAGGGCTACCGGGCCCGGCAGGCCGCGCGGCACGGCGCGAATTCCGCCGGGCCGCGCCCGCCCGCGCCGGGGATCCGCACGCGGCGACGACGGCGACCGTCCCCGGCACGCCTCGCGGGAGTCGGCGGACCGTCGTCCGCGGGGACAGTGACACCGTTTTTCCCCAAAATCGGCATTAATAACGCGCGATTCCCCGCCGCCGTCGCCGCCGTCGTCGCCGACACTGTTGCCGACTAGGACGATGTACGCGGACGCCGACTTCGGCCGCGGGTTTCCACGGTGCTGCTCGTGGACTTCGTCTCCACGTTCGACTGTGCGATACGCGCGTCGCGAACCCTCGCACCGCGAGAACGGCGGCTCCCAAACGGATCGAACGTTATTACGTTTTCCCCTAAAATTAAAGCCGCTGCGCGCAGGAGTGGGGACCACTACTCGCAACGGGGCGGTGTGTATGTATATATATAGGGTGACTCGCGCGACACATCGGAGTAGGTGACGTCTCGCTGACGTTCGCGAGTGGCGACGACGCGGCAGAAAATTCAAGTTGCGTGATCTGCGGATCGTGAATAGAACACATGTTGATCTTCGTACTTGACACAATAACTTCATATAAATTAATTTTAATTTATACGTGAAATAAGTTTGAACATTTTATCGTGTAAAATTCTGATATATTAAAGTTCTTAGACAAAGTGCGAGGAGCTTTAGATAGATTATCGGATCGTAGTCGGATATCCTTAAGCCGTAATCAGACTAGAGATTGAGATTGAGATTGGATTGGAATTTGACCAATCAAAGCAAAGCTTACTAAACATGAGATTGGTTTTTTTTCTCCGGATTGGTTAAATTCCAATCCAATCTCAATCTCAATCTCTAGTCTGATTACGGCTTTACTACGATTATGGTTCTAATAGACGATAATTATCACGCGAATAAGACAATAATTATTCAATGGTAATATCGCCAGTAAATAATTAACTTATTAAAATCTTTATTCGACCCAACTGGCCCGTTTATTGAAAAAATAAATTCCGTGCTAGGAATAATAAGTTAATAATTATTCAATAATGCGTCCCGTATTCTTAGTTCATTTTTTATAGCAGAAACTACCCAGATAGCACAGATGATTGTTATGATATCAAAAAGAATTCACTTTTTAAAATTCTTTATGAATTAGCGTAATCTGTTCGAAATGAACTAAAAAAGAATTCCTTTCCAATAGTATTCTTACAGAATATAAAAAGAATTCCTTTTATATCTGAAAAAGGGCTCAGAGTTGGTGACATTACATCGAGTCCTTTTAGAACTGTTGAGAATGCTTTAGAACAGAAATGTGTCGGAAAAAGAATACATTGTAAAATTCGGGGATTCAAAAAGAATTTTTTTTAGGTTCTCTGTGCTATGTGGGTATTTTATTGTATAATATCGGAATTTAAACAAACACCTGAAAACGCATTAACTTAAACCTCCCAATTATATACTCCGTATATAATAGAATTATGTACCGTATATCTATTAAAAATCGTACTGAATACACACAAACGAATACATAGTACTTACATTACACAATTCTTTATTCGCACACCACACAAATACATTGGCATGAAATCAGCTTTTTTTAAGATCCGTTGTATCCTCGTAGTACAGTCCCCAGGAACCAGTTTTCAACCTGGTTCCTGGGGACTGTACTACATGTTATAGTTCAGATATCTTAAGAGTTAAGGCCTCTGCACAATCAAAAATATAAGGAACGAGGAACAGATATTAGCGATTGGGATGTGGAAGAAGGAAGAATCTTCTTTCTTCTTTCTTCCTCATCCCAATCGCTAATATCAGTTCCTTGTTCCTCATATTTTTAATTGTGCGGGGGCCTTTATTGTCTTGGAAAGCGCTTTAGTTCCAGATTAGAGTATGAAATCAGCTGCGCTGATTTATTTCAATTTCTGTTCACGCGCTCTTTTAACATCCTACGATTCTCCTCAAGGACGAGTCAATCGTTCTCGCGCGCAACTCGGCGATACACCCAGTACATAATCTCATGCGTGCACACGTACGTACGTACATACGTACGTAGGCCGGCGTTGTTGACACCAGCGCTTCTATCGGCGGCGTCACGAGATTACGGGCGGCCGCATGCGTTCCTGTTGAAAAAATTCCTCACGGGCGAAAGTCAAGGTATGACGGAACATCGCCGGCGCGAAGCCTCGGTCGGCCCAGCTGGGTGAAAGAAAGAGAGAGAGAGAGAGAGAGAGAGAGAGAGAGAGAGAGAGAGAGAGAGAGAGAGAGAGAGAGAGAAAGAGAGAGCCGGGATCACCTCCTCGCCCCACGTGCTACCCTGGCAGCAGGAGGGGCTCGGCGAGACAACCCGCGCGAAACTCTGTTCAACGTAGGGAGAGCGGCCGCGTTCGTGCGAGCTCCTACTGCCGCGTGCCGCCCGGATAACGCGGTGCTCGCATGCGGGATGTGAGCACGCACCACGTGCTCGTCACCGGCCCGGGCTGGGCCGGGCCGGGCCGGGCGCGCGGCCGCGCGCTGGGGTGACGACGATCAGCGATCGGCCGCGCCGATTCCTCGCGTGTCTCGCCTACGCCTCGCCGCGCCGCGCTCCACGAGGCCGCGCTCGACTTCTCGCCTCGCGGCGCGGCGCGGCGCGGCGCGGCGCTTACACAACACATATGCGAGCGAGGAATTGGTGGTCCGCGGTTAGCGCATGTCGACCGTATCGATCCATAACCCGTTACTCGTGTCGGGGTAGCGTCAAACGGGTCCGGCCGCGGCGCCGCGATCCTGTAGTGGGATTCTCTAACGTCTTACAATTAGCAACGATTATCGTTGTCGTTAGAGAGCGATAGCCGATGAGAGTTGCGCTTTTCACCAGGATTGTCCTTGCCATTGGCTGTCGCTAGTTAACGATACCGAAAACCGTCGATAACAAGTTATTGAATCCCGCTACTGAGCTCGTTTCGCACGCGAATCACGCCGCAAGGTGCAATCTCGAGTTCGAAGGTCGGACGGCCAGACGTGGTACGCGAATGCTAGTCTGTAAAATATATTCTTATGCGTGTCGTCGAAAATGGAAAAATTTTAAAGATGCGCACAAGTGTCATTTACATGTGATCGCAGGAGGAGGCAAGGGGAGGGGGGGGTTGTTGCCCTCTCCTGATTTTTCTCGAAAATTTAGACTAAAGTAGAACAATTACATCCACTTAAAAGAAAGCTATTAGCTAACTTTAATCTTTTAAAATACATGGAATAAATATTATTATTATTATTAACAAAAATATTTAACAAATATTATAAAAAAATCAAAGTATATTATTGTCCCCTCCTAGAAAAATTTTTATGAGCGCCTATGATCACTTATTCTTTATTTTCCTGGAATAAATAAATGTCCTGTATATTATAGAAGGAAGATAATTATTTAAATAATTTAGATAAAGCAATAATAAAATTGCTTCAGTTGAAATCTCCCAACGGAGTCCATGTCGGATCTCAAATGCGAGAGCAATATTCGATTTATCTGTTCTTTATTTAAAAACTTTATTACGCCACGAATTTTGCAAGAGCCACCTTTATTGTCGTTCGATACAAAGTTCGTGATGCGTAAGAAATGAGATCATCCGTACGCCTGATTTATCGAGATACGAATGTATTTCTTACTCAGAGGCCAATAATCACGAAGACTCCGTGGCGCAACGGTAGCGCGTCTGACTCCAGATCAGAAGGTTGCGTGTTCAAATCACGTCGGGGTCAACCAAAAAATTTTTGTCGCCCTTTCGCGCGTTTTCGACGCGACCGCCATTTTTGTTGCCTTTTGTTGCAATGACGCCGTCCGATGACGCAAAGCGCATCCTCACGCCCATATCACAAATACCGGATTGAATAATGCTAAATATTTTCGTTCTGAAAATATGATTAATGTCGAGTCAATTACTGCATATAATACATCACATAAATATATATACACATACGAATATATAATAATAATAGTAATAATGATAATATATGTACTTATAATTATATAGTACATATATCGAAATATTATACTACAAGGTGTCTGAATTGCAGTAGGTAGGTACCTGCAGCAGTCGTGGCCGAGTGGTTAAGGCGTCTGACTAGAAATCAGATTCCCTCTGGGAGCGTAGGTTCGAGTCCTACCGACTGCGTTGAAGTTCCAAGATGATGTTGGAACTTTTTTTTTACTACTGGATATTATTTTTTTAGTGCAGAGGAATTATTGTTTTATTTTTTTCTGCATTACGCTTGATAATCATTAGCGCGTAGTTAACGTGATTCGATTATTACTGGCTGTAACATCCGTAATTAATACATTAAATCATAATAACGTAATTGAATCAAAATTAAAAATCATTTCCCTAACGTTTTGCGCAATTATGTAGAACTTTGAAATGCATACTTATTATCGCTATATAGATCTCTTTTGTATTTTGATATATATTATATATTTTGAGACCGGAGTTAAAAATTCCTCGATAGTATAGTGGTTAGTATCCCCGCCTGTCACGCGGGAGACCGGGGTTCGATTCCCCGTCGGGGAGTTCTCTTTTTATTTTTTTTTCGTCCATTTTAAATAATTTTTGCATCTAAAAATATTAATTCTGTTCAATTTAGGCAATTAGATTTGCGTTGATATGTTAAAATCGAGCTTATTTGTTGTTTGTATCCTTTATCCAGCGTCAAAAGATGCGATAGAGAGAAAATATCTCGTACTAAATATATCCAGCATAAGAATAATATTTTAAATACAGATAAACATAGGCGAGAAAATAAGTGCAATCTCATTTTTAAACTTCAAGCCCAGATTACGCGCGCTTGTCGTTGCGTAAAATCTTTATTTAATTTTTATCACTTCATTTATAATTGCAATTTTCTTCGCATCTTTTTTAACATCTTTCATAGTCTTTGTACTCACGTATTTATTAATTATAAATCATACGATAGTTAACGATAGGAAATTTGTGGTTCAAGCCGCGTTATCATTAACAATATAACATAACACAAAGACAATCGATGCAGTTGTAAAATTTGAATGATATAGCGAGTCCTCATGGAATTAATATTTCGAAGAAGAACCCGTAGGCGCCGTGGCTTAGTTGGTTAAAGCGCCTGTCTAGTAAACAGGAGATCGGGGGTTCGAATCCCCCCGGGGCCTCGTGGGGTTAATTTTTTTCATCCCGAGCTAACAGCTACGCGTTTATATAAGCAACTATCCGAATAATGCACGCCTTGAAGAATGCCGTATCAGGTTTATTAAGAGCTTATAAATCTACTGGATGAGATATCTTCCATTAGTTTTTTTATACAAAATAGTTCGAATTACGATTGTTAAATATTATGTGTAATTAATATACAAAATATTCGAATATATCTAGAGGCTAACTTATCGACGATATCTTCTGTAATAAATAAATATGTGTGCACATATATTCTGCATTAAATGTTTTTTAGAAATTGCATGAACAAAAATTATTTTTGTAATATAGCAAGCGACATAATCATGAATATTCAGGATCAGAAGTTGAACTTGTATCCGTTCCCGGAGACCTTCACGCGCGCGACCGACGGAGCGGATGAATAAGCGACACCCAGCAAGTTCTGCGATTGCTGTTCCGTTTGCTGTTCCTGCTGCAACTGAGCCTGAGCCTCAGGCACCTGCGTACAGTTACTATTAACAAAAATCACATTTAATAGTCACGCGATTACGCGAAAATTATCTCTTAGTAGACAATTCGACATTGGCATGCCAATGAATAATGTGATGTGCAAATGTTGTCAATGAACATGTCGTGAAAATGCATCGTTTAAATTTTCATTTTCATTTCTGCACAACCTACCTGTTCTGACGGGAACGCGTGCAATTGTCCTTGTTGCGCCTGTGCCAGCTGCGCCTGACGAAGGGCGAGAAGCTGCGCTAATTGCGATTGATAAATTGCGGCGCCCGGCTGATACGCGTGCAGGTACGCTTGCTGCGGTTGCTGCAATTGCTGCGCGTACGATAGCGCGAACGCAGGATCTGCGGTCTGGGCCTGATACGCCAACGGCCCGGTCACAAAATTCGGGAGGACCCCGCTCGCAGCAGGACCGAGCGTGTAATATCCTGCGATTGAAAGGTCTCATTGTCAGTCGCGAGTTTCTTCGCCAGCTTATCATAAGATTAATTTTTTAAGATTAATTGTAAGTTTGTTTGCCGCCAGTGCGATTCGAGCACAAGTTCGATGCGTGAAGACACATAGTAAACACACGTTTCATATATATACTTATTTTATAATGTCCACTTAATTTCATGGCATTATTTCATAATTAGTGCCCACTTAATTATATGACATTATTAATGAAAAACAGTCAAAAAGTCCTAAATCATTTTTCCTCCAATGCTTATGATGAAAGAAGTATTATTAAATTAAGTTTGTCTAATCGTTCTTTAGATGGATAGATATATATTTGTGAACTGCGCGCCTCATAGTGTGGCTGACAATACAGACGAAAAAATCGTATATTTTATTTACTTAATAATATCTCTTTCGTTAAGCATTGGAAAAAATTAAAGGAAAAAAGAATTGAAGACTTTTCGACTTGTTTTACACTAAGGAATAACGCTATGAGTGTGAGAGCGAATTATGAAACAACCAACGGGACCCAACGGGAACCCAAGTAGCAGAATGACATTAAAATACGACACCCATACAGCACAGAAATTGCAGCAACATTGCAGTAACATTGCAGCAACATTGCAATATTGCCGAAATGTTGCTGCAATTTCTGTGCTCTATGGGCATAGTGCCTAGACATCAGTAGGCGTTACTTCATCGTCTTTTGACGTCACTCTGCTACCTGCGAAAGGACTTCGAATATTGCTTGCTAACAAAGCACGTACCTAAGCCGGGATTTCTCTGAGCGAGAGCGTACGCGATATTCGGCTGGACCTTTTGTGCCAGTTGAGGATTGCCGATGCTGGAGGCGAATGATTGATGGGAGCTCGGGCCCGCGAACGCGAACGACGTTTGCGTTAGTCCCGGTCGGACGAAGCTGAAGGAGGTATGCTGCTCCGGACTGCCTATCACGTTCGTCGGCTTCACACCGGCTTGGACCGGTGGTTCGGCTGTGACGAGACAATACATTGCGCCTAGGACAACCACGTGCTTCTGCAAGTCGCAATTTCCGAGATCAATCAAGGCAAACGCGATATTTGATTAATGTAATGTGAGTTACAAAATTCTATGGAAAGATGGTATCTATGTAACAGATACCTTTAAAAAAAAAGGATGCACACATTTGTCGAAGATACGCCGCGATAATAGTTATTATAATAATAATTAAATTATTGTTAGAACTACAATTTAATAATTATAATAATTATAACAATTAAAAATAATAATTTTCAATTATTATTATCAAAAATTATCATATATTATATTCTTGTTATAAAGTGTGATAATGTTATGAAAATTGTTAAGGTTTGGAACACTTGATCTGACATAGAAGCTTATTTGAAATGTGCGATGATTATTTTAATAAAAAATAGATGAAAGATAAATAAAAAATTTGTATCTCGGAATAAAAGCTTTTCCGAGCATATTTTACTTTATTCATGTGTCCATATGAATTTCTTTGATTCTTAAGGATTTCTTTTATTCTTAGTAGGGAACGTTCTTAAACTTTGATCTTTCAGAAACACCCTGTTGGAAAAATATATGAAAAGTATAAGTGTTCGTTCACTCACCAACATTATGAAAAATCACGCGGTCTATCTTGTAACGTATAACAAAGAGGCACGGTATTATCGCTGGCGAAAATCACGACGGTAGTACGACGATGAAATCCCGTGGGGAGCTATATACCACGGAAACGGCTGGTGCGAAACGTGAGTCGCATCCGATCAGTATCGTTTCAGCAAGACACTTTCTCCGGGATATAAAATGTCGAACAATCCGCGAATCGCAATCAGACGATGCGTAATAGTTTCCTTAAAATATAACAGACGAAAGCTATGGAATAACAAGGTTCGCGTAACAGAGTGTCATCCATTCTTAACTGTAAAGGAAAACGGGAATTTTTTAAATTGTGACCGCGAGCAAAAAACTATTTCTTCCAAGATCAAGATCGCTGATAAAGGAGAAAGTCACTTTCGAAATCCTTAATGCGACAATGTGACCGTACAGTGAGTATTAATTGCGATGAGGTGGACGATTATGGAATTTCAAGTGTCTAATCGGTAGTGGTTTTGTTTTACAGCGAATATTCATACTGTGGATATAAACTTTTTTAACAATATATATTTTTTCGATTATATTCTTTAATCATATATTCGATGGAAATAGCAAACAATTGCAAACAGTACTAATTTAATCCTGTTTTATTTATACATTACGTGAATAGTGTGTCAAAGTGTGCGATAATCAGGTATATGCCATAATCAGGTTTTTAACACGGCCGTAATTTTGATTTAAGTCCCAGAACATCTTTATTTACAATACAATTGTGATATTATTTATTGCCGTACGCATTACAAAATCTTACATTATCGGTAGTCACCATCCTAATTATTTGGCGATAGGCGTTAAAATAGGTAATCTGAAAATACGTATTTCAATGGACAACGCTATGACTATAATAATGAATGGCTGATCTGTGAATTAATGAAGATTTGTGCGACGTGACATTCGGATTTTTTTCTCCAATAGATCACTTCATATGTTCGAGAAGTACGACTGATAAAACATGCCCATGGCACTGGTCGCAAATAACGCGAAACAACTCCACCATGTCGCTAACCCTAAGACGCCTCTGTATACATCTGTGGTAAATATCTGTAAGAAACAAAACATAGTTTCTTTGTACTATCATAATATACTATTTGCTGAGAGGCATCTCAGTGTTTCTGTGATAATAATAAAATTTAAAGATGTTTTTTTTTTTCACGAATACATCAAGACATTACCTGTTTTAATGAACCTAGCACAAGTTGAACTTCTTCAGCAGTTTGTATAACAGTCTTGTCGATATTATCAGTATTAATTGTAGATGATAATGATTTCGGTAATTCGTCCGCTGGACACTCTTCTTCCAAAGTTCCTTTTAAGATACCTTCCCAGGTAAAGCCACCTGATTCAACAACAAATATAAGTGCACATATATGTTATATCATAAACAGATTATATATTTTAGAATAAGAAAACATTTCTTCATACCCAGTGTTTTGTACAAAAATGTAAAAAATAAACATATAATTATGGGAACAACAAATTGTAGCGCCACTACACATAGGTAATAATACACAGCTGCAATCTGTAACATATAAACAAAATTTGTTTCATTAGATACTTGTAGCAAAGAGCAAAACTTTTAATTAAAATATAATTAAATATATAATTTCGTATATACTATTACGACACACAAACCTTTTTCTGCAAATCAACATTAGTTATTCTGCCAGCTTCTTTTTTTTGAATCTCTAATCTTTGAATGGCGAGATTTAAGTAAGATTGCAGATATATTGGCATGAGTACAATTTTTAATAAACCAGCAACAACAATAGTAATCAACCTCAAACTTTCAAACCTTGCTACTGTCATTCTGCAATAAAAGTTTTTTAATTTTTTCCTAATTTATTTAGATGTTAATTTGTTATATCAAACAAACATCAACTTACAATGGACCGGTCATGCCACTAAATATCCGAACAGTCAAATAATCCCTACTTATAGGTGTAATCCATAGGCTCACCAACAGAAGTGGCGAGGCATAGCTAATATTTGCTATGATTAATAATAATTTATGATCTTTATAATATCTGGAATTATTTTCATATATTAATCAGCATTCAATATTTTAGTCAAATTAAGCTAAATTAATAAAATTTATCATACCTTAATGTATCCCAATGCATTTTTGACACTCTCAATCCTGGGAAAGTAAACAAAGATCCCAATAAACCGCACCATATAGCAAGAAAAAACTTTAAGACAATTTTTGAGGCTGGTCCCCTACATTAAAAATATTTAATATTTATCAGTAATGTTATTGTAACAAAAGCATCACAAATAATTCACAATAAGAAAAAATTATCTAATCATTAATATTAAATTGATAGATTGTATTAAATTTTTATTCTTGAAAAAATATATTTGATGAAAGATAAAGATCTACTATTAAAATATTCTTTCACTAAAAATATATCACATATACAAGCAATCAATAAAACATGCAATAGATTCAAGACAATTATTCAATTGAACTTAACAATGAAAGAAACATAATCGACTTACGTCGAAGAAAGCCCTTGAGTATCTAAAAAACGAGAAGCGCTTTGATTGAAACTTGTGTACGCCTTTTCCAACCCAATTTCCAACTTATTTTCATCAACTATGAGTACCATCATAGCAATGAGAAGATATGCAAATCCAGTAACGATGCACGTAGACCTTTCACCAACACTTTCTTCGCCCTTAAAATATTGTACCCAGAGAGAAAGTAGTACTTTACTATAAATTATATAAGGAAAGTAAAGTCACATGATTTTCAGTTATCCCTCGGCATACAAGAAGTCCTACAGATTTTCCGACAGAAATTGTAATTCAAAGGATACAATGCAAAGCCCAAAACCACCACGCACCATAGTATACTGAGATTAATCTCATCTCTGATTGGATACAAGTAATTGTACGCCTGTTAAGTGACAAAAGAAAGATTTTAGATAGTATTACAAGTATACAGAATATCAGTTCAAATACTGCAATTAAGGATAAGCATTTTCATTCGTAGAGACAAGTACTCGTGTCGATTGAAGAGCAGCAATTAGAGAGTACTAACCTCTGTCAGTACATAAACAATGATAGCATATACAGAGAAGTCCAACAGCCACTGATAATCCGTGTAATATTTTAAGTGCACTACATCGACAGTAGTTATTCTTGCACTTTCAAGCTTGATGTCGAGATTCCTAGGGACGTGAAACACATCTCCTACTTTGCCATTCTCGCTGTGCTTTCCCCTCTTCGGTTTCTCCTTCGGCACTCCGGCTAATGCTCTAAGTTGCTGATCTGTTGGATACAGATATCGTGTCAATCTGTGCGGACAGAAAAACAGGGATAACAGAGATCTTATCATTCTATTGGGATCCATCATTTTTATAAATTATACGTGCAAATACATACCCCGTGGAACATAACATCCATCTCGCAAAGGAAAAGTGCGGACTTAGCTTTTGTATGACACTGACCATTACAAGGGTGATGACCAATTGCGCTCCTAGGAGGGCCTGGAAGAAAAAAACAGGACTAAATACAAGACATAAGCATAGGAAGAGGAGAGGTAAATCTCAAAGATACATTCAAAGGAATAAAATAAGTTTAAAACTCGTTATAACTGGAACACGTGGGTTTCCACAAAAGGAACATCGTTCTTGTCGTCGTTAAATTTACCATGTTTAACGTGGTGGAAGTTTTATCGGCGGCTGGAAGTTTCACAAACGGGACCGCTCCATCAGAGGCGGCGAGGTTCCCGAGATCTCAATCAATCCTGAAAGACGCAACGGCGGAGGTACGTCCGATTTGCCAATGTTTGCTCTGCCATCTTAAAGGGCATACACCGGTCGCGAGCTGGTTTTATAAATAGTTATAACCTGGCGACCACATAATATACCGAGCACACGAAGCCGCCTCTCACATGGGGCAACACGAGGTTATTTCCGATTATCGTCATCGGTGCAGCGAGGAACGTCGCCGCGACAAAATCGCGTGTCGACTGTCGACATCTAGACAGCAAATTCGCGATAAAATGCGATGTGACCATGCGCCGATCATTCGTGCCCGTACGAGATTTTAGATCTTCTATATAATAATAATAATAATATATGTATAATAAAATAATATATCATTATTATTAATATAATAACGATTTAATAATACAATAATATATAACTATTGTAGTTATATAAAACGAGCCGCCATCAAAAATAAAAAGGTCGATGTTTGACCCCTCGCGAATTGGCATGGAATGCCCCATATATAATAAATATATATTATATAATACAATTATATTATATATATGTATATATATATATTATATTTAACATATATGTAATAAATTGTAAGTCGACCCAACTGGCAAGAGATGGTATTCTATATTAATTACTACGTATCAAATACGGATTGTGGTCCTCTACGTGTAACAAATTTAATATTAATAAATGCTAAAGCATCTATTAGATTCTTCCCCCTCCCCCCAACACCCTCCCATCACGAAAACTGTTAGAAAATTTATTGCGAAAAATATTACTTCAGCCAGGATTTGAACCTGGGACCTCTCTATTATATTTAATATCAAAATAATTAATAATTTATTATGTATATAGTATGATATGTAATATGCGTAAAATTTTGTTACGTTCTTGTGTGAGTTTTAACTCCGTGACCCTAACAGCACAGAACATTGCAGCAATATTGCAATATTGCAGCAATATTGGCAATATTGCTGCAATGTTGCTGCAATGTTCTGTGCTGTTAGGGGAGGCACATAAATATGCTCGTTTCTACACGGAAAGAATGGTTTTACTGAAATATTAAAAAATTTGGCCAGATACAGATCTGAAAAATAATTTTGTTGGATCATCAAAATAATTATGTAGGACGCCTAAAATAGTTGCTAGAATATCAAAACTTTTTGCAGCATTATCATTATATTGGAGTGTCCTACATAATTATTTTGATGATCCAACAAAATTATTTTTCAGATCTGTATCTGGCCAAATTTTTTAATATTTCAGCAAAACCGTTCTTTCCGTGTAGCTATAACAATCCAGCATCGCGTAATTACGCAGGTGATAAGCTGAGCCTCGTGTAAGCGTTTTGCAATGTGGAATATGTATATATATACCCTGCGGCTGGTCTTTCTTCTGTAATTATTACTGCCTGCAGATACAGATAATAGTAGCAAACGATGTATCCCACACAGCACACGATATTGCGATATCCACTAGATATCCGAGGGATCGCAATATGTCCAATTATATATCTCAATAACCGTAGGATCTCCATGGGATCGCATTATGTCCACTTAGATATCCGGATCACTCTGGGATATCCTCAGGATAAAGTGTGCTGTGTGGGATTGCGTATAGTGGCACGGTAGTTGGTTTTCCGATAGTGCTCGGACTGTAGACCAAGGAACAGAAAACGAAGAAACATTTGCCAGGCATCTCTCGTAGGCTTAACTACAATTTAATAAATAAATTTTCGGCAAATCGTACAGAACGATGGCACGATTTGGGGATGTACTACACGCAATTAGGAAGCCGATGTTAAAAGGATCGCAATGCAATTAGAATAGCGGCGTTAGGTGACCTGCCTCGAAGAAAAAAAATGCGCAGATATCTTTGAAATTTCCCAGAAATCGTTTTTCTCGCATCGGCGAGATTATTTGCATCAATTGCATCCTGGAAATTCCGAATCCTCGATTACGTAATAGTAGTAATCGTCAGCGTGTGATCCTCCAATGTCTTTGAGCATATTTCAAATAGTCCATCTAATATTGTCCATTGTCGAGTATGCCTATGTTAGGAGTGACTCACACACACCCACACACACGCATGCAAATACACATACACAGAAGCTGGTGGGAAATTTATTTATTGTCTTCGATCTTGACGATCGAACAATCAAAGATTATACTTTATAAATGAGTCATTAGTAATAACCGTGACATGATTTAGAAGGTTTAAAATTAAAGAGGAAAAGAAAGAAACGGGAAGATTTATTATCAGTAACATTATAACTATTGAAAATAGATTTATCAATTTGTTGATCCCGCGAACACGTGTCGTGCGTTTCATAACGTAATGTTCCATTTTATAAGATAATAGGTCTCCAATAAATTTTGTGTTATAATTGAAAAAGAAATAGCCCCGGTAAAAAATTTTTTATATAAAAACATATATAAAACTTGTATAAACGTATATAAACATATATAAACATTATATATAAACATATATAATTATGTATCAAATATGTCCATACATAAAAAATTACTCATATATAATCATATATAACTTTTCTATATAGATTTATATATATGATTATATATAATTATATATAAAAAATTGTATGTATGGACATATTTGATACATAATTATAAATGTTTATATATGTTTATATATGTTTATATATAAAACATTTTTTACCGGGTGCCATCGTGCGATATAATTCCTGGCGGTTTTTAAAAGTTATTGCAAGTGACGTAAGAAAAAGCACATTGCTTAATTCATCTCCGATAGCCTACTAAGCAAATCAATGTGGAATGAAAGCACCATTTAAATAAAAAAGTATCTATGCACGTTAATGCGGGAGGGAGACGTGCAGAAAAAGATGCTTTTCACGCCCGTATAAAAAAATGCAAACATTAAATAACAATATTTCGTAATGCATATCTCCATCAATTTGTTGAAAAACAGCGAAGGTTTCTAACAATCTCTAATATCAGAGAAAAGCCAAAAGAAACATTTTGATTACTTAAATAATATATTTAATGAAGATTTATCTTATTATTAATCTTAATATATTATCTCCTTCATTTTTATTACATCTCGTTTTTATTATCTCTCATTTGCTTCTTTTCTTTCAGCAAACTATCTAGGAAGCTATCGCTATCTTCTCAACACGCTGATTATATCATTGATATAATCGTCAGGATTGTCGTCATGTTCGTGGCTCTTTATATCCAGGAAGTTTCTCATGGACTATTAAAAATGCATTTCCAGGTTTTCAGAAACAACAATAGCTTTTCAATCGACGCTCCAAAAAGCGGTCGGTCTAAAAAATCGCTGCTTCATTTGGCGACTGTTCCTGATCGGACACCTTATTGATCACGCGGAAACGCGTCCTTTTACGCCATCCGGACGCGGAGAGAACCAGCGGTATAGTATAAAACGATGTGTTCATCACTTCGCGCGATCATACGCCGAGCAGTGTACGGCAAGCAGTGGATCACGGTTCGTAACGACAGGTTCGTAATATGTTCGTGTCCGTTGTCTTCGCGCAAGGAGACTCGTAGGCGGCGTGTCTTTTTACGCGCGATGACGCACACCGCACGATCGAGAAAGAATTCACGGCCGGTTTTCGTGAAAATTCCCGCGACGTGGTCCGCGAGAAAAATGTTTGATCTAACGCCAGGACCAATGTAACTCTTACAATTCTGGTGTGGGCAAACGAGTATAAGGAAGAATTTTGCGAAAATGAGTCAAAATCATAACTACAGATATTTTTATGAACTCTGTTTCATGATTTAAATAGTATAACTCATTTCTGTTAAACTACCATTATATTAGAATTATCCTACGGAGTATAACTATAAAAAGACTTTGTTTTTGATGAGCACATTAATTATAAAATATGATTTTCTCGAATTACTGAATTTTAACTTATACTTGTTTGCCCACACATCATAGAATTATTCGTCTAATTTTTATAACAATATTGCCGTTATGTATTCAGTAATACTCTAATTGCATGTTTACTTACCGCATGTTTACGATCGACAGTCTAATCAAGGCCTTTAAACAAAGATTATTGTCTGGTTTTATTATTCACACACGACTATTTCCTTCATTTTATAATAAATTAATTTTTTAAATTTTATTTTTACTTTATAAGAAATATTATAAATTACTTTATAATAAATAATCATTAATGAATAATACATTTTCTTACAGCATGAAATTTTCATCTGCAACGTAACAATTTTTATTTGCTAATAATACTCTCTTTTTCTCTAAAAGCTTTTAAATTACGCAAAGACAATCTCCGGTTGTCTGATAATCAATTAGGAGCAATAAACGATTTAAACCAGATCGTTATCATTTCCAGAAACTCTCGTTCTTAGAACGGCATCAGAAATTGTTTTCCGGAAGTGTGTCTAAATATGCAATGCATAAAATTTTATTACTAAATCTGTGTAACATTATCTTTCTTATTGTTGTATTTCATAGTTTACTGTTATATTATTTATATCATTAATCATATCATGGGAATTGTTGTAATGTTACATGATATAATTAAATGCTTCTTGGTTCAACTCATGGAACTGTTTCGCTATGCAATCTTGAATTTCTTATTTTCCAGAGATTATCAAGCCCGAACAGCAATTATGTCGTCGATGTCGGGTGTACTCTTACTCGTTATTACAATCGTGACTCTTCTGAGTATCAATTCCGCTACTTTGCCCTTTGAAAGCTGTGCGACCAATTCGGAGTGCCAACCAAGTTCCTGTTGTTTGTTAGGTTTGTCTCTTTTTTTCTCTTGCGTTAAAATTTTAAACGCTTTAAGCGAGTACCTTCTAGTTTCAAGAAACAAATTTTTCTACATTAATATATATTTGACTTTTGCACAAGATATTTTCATCGAAACATTGTAAATGAAAAGCGAATTGAAAACTCAAACACATACTTTCGGTTAAGGATTAATCGCTTCGAGCTCTTGACAGGTGCGTTGAATGTTTCTGATGTCCTTTTAGGGCCTTCAAGGTACGCGATACCGACTTGCATGCCGTTCCAAGAGAAAGGTGAACAATGCCGGGTGAACGCTGACACTGTCACGAGCAATTTGAGTTACCCGGACAATTCGCAAATAGAAGTTAAAGGTATCCATTTAATCTTGTGCCCTTGCGCCGACGGATTGTCCTGCGACCCGAAACTCGGCATTTGCAATTAAAAGAATTTCCTGTCAATCGAATCGATCGGAAACATGATTATGTGGAGTCAGATATTTGGCAGATTATTAGAAAAATCAAGTATCATTGAGAAAATATTTTCGATTGCGCGTTAACCTGTTGAACGTAGCCGAAATGCACTTATCTGAGAAATTAAAATATTGTTAACTACGAGGACAAGTAAAAAAGTAAAGGGACATTTAAGAAATCAAACCTTTTAATTATACGTAGATTAGAATGTAGGTTTTTTTTCTACATAATCTTTCCTTACTTTTATCCTGTTTAGTCCATCTTTTAATGAGCTTTTGAATTCCGTTCTGGAAGAAACTTCTCGGTCTCGTGCACAATTCCATTCTTGCACCGCTTCAATGACCTCTTCATTTTGGGATATGGAAGGTTTATTTTTTATTTATTTCCCACACTTAAAGGTGAAATAGTTAATAGTTTAGTTAACGATTAATAGTGACGATTACTGTGAGCTCTACTGCGAATGAGCCAAAAATCAAGTAGACAAAAGTTCATTCTTTATTCACGACGAAGTTATTGAAGCGGCGCAAGAGTGCTTGCACACAAGACCGAGAGGTTTCTTCCAGGACGGAATTCAAAAGCTCATTGAAAGCCTAAATTGGATTAAATGAGAAATAGAAGAAGATTATGTAAAAAAAGTGATTTATATTTTAATCTTGTACGTACAACTAAAAAGTTTGACTTCTTAAACTCTCCCTTTACTTTTCGACGTACCCTCGCATTTATTACTCTGTCAGTTATATTATTATATTATTTTATTCTGTTATTATATTTCTATTATCTTTTTACTTTTAATACTCATACCAGAAGTGCTAGTTACTGGTCGTAAATAAGATAAATTGAGAACAAATATGCATGATTATAAGAAGCATTTATTTATAAGAAGCGTTAAATTGGATACGATAGTTTTTAATAACATTATTCTTGGTGACGTCAAAGAAAAAAGATGCGTAAAAATTATTTAAATTATATTCCGCAATCATACTTGATTGTTGTTGTTTGATTTAAGTATTATTATTGTTATGTACTGAAAGAATAAATCGAAAATGTAAAATAAAATATTTTCTTGTATATAAGATTTTGTTTCCAAGAAAAATTAAATTTTTAAAAATTGTAGAATTAATATTGATGCCTTTTTAAGTTTGAATGATTTTTAATAATCTTGTATTATTTATATAAAAAATTTAGAATAATACTGACTTTAAAAAATTGATATTTTTACTTTTTTAATTATACATACAGGGTGTATCAGACCACCCGACCACCTCGATTTTTCCGGAAACGCGAGGTGACAGTAAGTTGGAGAGAAATGTTAAGTTCCAATTTCTATCCGAAGAATCGAATAAAGATATTTCCGTTTTCCGGAACTGACCAGAAGTAGTGGTCACCAGGGTCAATTTTGAAATCTCAAATAGAAACGTACGTCATGTAGGGCTGTGTTCAGAAATCCTACTCGACGGGTAGAGTAGCCTTTATTGACCAATCAGGACAAAAAGAACAAAAATTTTTTTATCATGATTGGTTAATAAACGCTACTCTACCCATCGAGTAGGATTTCTGAACGCAGCCTAGGGTGTCGTTGGATAGAGCTTGAAAAAAGAAACATCTTTTATTTGAACATAATCGCAGTATCTCTAACCGTTGAGAAGAAACAACTGGAAAATTGAAAAGTGATAGTGTCAAAATTAGAGAGCCTCTAGGAAAAAAATGCGTCAACAAAAGGGGTCATGTGACCAGCCTTTCCGTGATTGGCTGGCCCAAATGTATTATTCGATTCTTCGGATAGAAATTGGGACTTTACATTTCTCTCCAACTTACTATCACCTCGCGTTTCCGGAAAAATCGAGGACGGGTGGTCTGATACACTCTGTATATAAGCATTATATTGTATTATTTTCTGGATTAAAAATCACGATAGTTGAATAATTAAAAATAAAGCGTTTTGAATAGAAATAGGTATGATGCGGTTGTTGAACTGGCAGATTGTATTTATTTTTTTTCATTAATATCAATATTTATTTTCTAACAAAGAATCACCCGTCTTTCTTTGACCTTTCTCTTTTTCAACGTTTCTCTATAAAGGAAGTTCTGCATCATATTTAGTAATACATAGTCTGCGATATTAAGAGGACATAATGGCAAGACAGAGTGATAGCCGTTTGCTCGAAGGTAGTTATATGTACAAATATTATACTAATTTAAATAATTTTGAGATAAAATGCAAAATTTGTAAGTTAACTTATGCACTTAAATTGTATGGTTTACAAGCACATTTAATACGGCATAACATAAGTGTTAACAAAGATCGTAACTGGAAATGGCAATATTATAACATAGAATTTAAAGGATATATGACAAAATGCAATATTTGTGGTCAAAGATTAAATGCATCTGTACCGCGTATTTTAACAGACTCTTTGAAAGCAAAACATCCGGAAAAAGTAGCAGAAAAGATAGCAAGAGAAGATCAATACGAACAGATAAGATCATATTACACATATTTAAAAGGATATAGAGCAAAATGCAAGTTTTGTTATAAAATTTTTCATGTTAGAACTTCGCAATACCATTTTCAAAAACACTTGAAAAAGAAACATCCAGAAAAGATGATGGATACACCAAACAAGGAAAACCAACACTGGAAATGGCAATATTTCAAAGTAGAAAATCATAAGGCAGAGTGTAATATTTGTGGTCGCAGTTATAACATATTTTGGGGAAATTCATGGTTAAACCGCCACTT
>NJRP01000133.1:84688-113607 GCA_003063835.1 Aphaenogaster floridana | reverse complement strand
CAATACTTCAAATTAGAAGATAATAAAGCAAAATGTAATATTTGTGACCGCATTTATAACATGTTTTAGAAATCGACAAACTTAAAACGCTTAAGATCACATCAGATAAGTGCACATTCAGGAACTGATGAAAATGCTGAAGAAAATAAAACGCATAGAGCAATGAAACGGTTCGAATTTAAAGAAGATGTAACATATCTGCATATTGAACTAGCCATGTTATCATTCAAGAAAATACTAAACGAAATGTTTAAAGAAAAAGAAGAACAGCATAAGGGTAAATTTTATAACTATTACTGTTTCTCTTTCTCTGAGTCGTTCATATATAAACTTTTATATACAATAAATACGTGAAAAATATTTAACATTTATTTATTATAAGTATTATTCAAGTTAAATATTAGCAATCATGTTTTATAACTATTTGAATAAAAAATAGTTTTATTTAATCAAATTCATATTTAAGGCCTGACAATTCGAATTTGTTATTTATTTAATATTGACATAATCAGTAATTAACCTATACAGCACAGAAATTGCAGCAACATTGTAGTAACATTGCAGCAACATTGCAATATTGCCGAAATATTGCTTCAATGTTGCTGCAATTTCTGTGCTGTAAATCATAAGTTAATGATAAGTAATAATTAAGTAAATTTATATATATTCAAGTAATCGGACAAGAATTTTTAGATTCAAGTAGTATTTGTAGTAACACACTCAATTTTTCAACTATCTAGATAATAAAAGCTTTAGAAAAGGCAGCTTCGATATAATAATCGAATAATGTTCTTATCTAAGGCACGACTTTATAATATTAATTATTTCGGTATATTTTCTGTTTTATTAATCATCTTCGTAATTGCAGGATAGTATACAGTCTGATTTCAACAAACAGCAGTGACATAGATTTATGCCGATTTAAATGAATTCGAATAAAGAGAAGAATTGGTACCAGTGACGAATTATTCGTTTTGCATTTCTTACATAATGCAAAGCGATCTTAGGAATAAGATATCAATTTGTCCACATAATGTATTTAACCCCACACTGGGTTAGCGTAACCCGCCCGATTTTCAAAGTTGCGGCATTTTTTCCGATCCTTTTTTACTTATTGCAAAATATCTTTTGTGTTATGACTTTCTTGACTTTCTCACCCGAATATTCTTTTTTTCAGTCTTTAAACTATCGATAAAAAAAATAAATTAAAATCGATACATTACAACCAGAGATATAAGCAAAAGAAAACGCGGGTTAGGAATACCCGAGTATAGGTAAATAGGGATTTTTTTGAAGTTAACTATTTATTAACTATTAGTACTAATGACATATCGGGAACTATTATATAGATCCCAGTTTGCAAGCTGACGTTATTTGTCGTCATTTTAATGTCAAAATGGTGACAAATAACATTATCACCTTGCTACCTGGGACGTTGCATTTTTTTGTATATTTGTGAATTATATAATATATATTTTATTTTACAAGTTAGGAGCGGATTATCTCTCTAACTTGTTTAGTAAAATTTGTGTTTTTAATCATGCACTCGCTTTAGAAATTAACAATTTTTTCGAATAATGTAATCGATGCTTTTCTGCAATCGATTATAATTGTACGAGATTCCAGGAAAAGCAAATCGTATTTTTTCTTCTGCATCCACCGTAATGTTAAAATTACTTCAGAAAAACTAATAGAGAGAACAAAATCTAGCAAACTTGCAAAATCTAGCAAACGTCTTGTTTTGTAAATTATTTTATATTTTATATGAGATATATATATTAATTAGATATATATTGTAAAAATTTATAATATAATAATTATATATAATTTAATAAAATATGTATATACAATGTGTTTTTCTGAAAGTAAACTGTAAACAAAATTAACACAAACACACACAAATATACATACATACACACATATACATGTAATTGTATTAATTATATATATATATATATATATATATATATATATAATTAATAAGTTTATATATACATACACATTGTATATATATACCCAGATAGCACAGAGAATCGAAAAAGAATTCTTTTTTATGTCACCAATTCTGAATTCTTTTTTAGATGCAAAAAGAATTCTTTTTCTAAGAATTTTCGATTCTCTGTGCTATCTGGGTATATATACACATACTTATAGTATATGTCTATGTTAATTATATACATATATATATATATATATATATATATATAGTTTTGTGTCGAATATATGAATTATGTGTGTTTATATATGATATTTGCGTGAACAGTATGGTATATATACGATAATATCGCTTACAAAAGCTAATATATATATGTATAATTTGCTTACAAAAGCTAATATATATATGTATACTTAAGTTAATTTTTTTATATTAGTCCCTGATACAATGTGAACCTATGTGATACTTATGTTTTAAAAATAATCTTTTAAATATGTCTATCATATATAAAAAAATTGTATTTAATAAAATAAAGTAAATATATAAGTTTGCATCTGAAAATTAATATATGATACATGTATTGTAAGGTGAGTAAAGCGAAATCGACGCAATTTTTTTAACAAAATGGTACTTGAAAAAAAGCATAATAACTTATTTTTGCTACAGTAGCTATTAATAAAATATATTAGAGTTCCTCAAGTAAAAGTTAGGACACCGTCCGCCGTTTTCAGACTAATTACGGTGCGCTTTTCAAAAACGGTCAAGTTAGTTTAGCATTTTTATTAACAAAAAAGTGAATTTCATAGTTTACTTATATAGAATTCAATAGAATTCAAGAGAATTCAAGAGAATAAAAGAGATTTGTTACGACTCAACTGGCCAATATTTAATTTAAATAATATAAGAATTCAATAGTTTATTTGTATGTATATGTATAAGTATTATTTTTATTATAAGAGTACCCTAGTGAAAAAATTCTCATAATATCTCATAATATTTTTAAGAATTTGTCATATTTTAAATTTGAAGATTTCAGAAAAAATATCTTAAATTTTTTCAGATTTTATAAGCTTTCTTCAAAAAGTATAAAATAAGAAATCTTAGAAATCTTAGAATATTTCAGAATTCACATATAAGAATTCTAGAAAAGATGTAGACTTTCTCAGCGCTTCTGAAGTGTTCCAATTTATATTAAAAAATCTGAAAAATTTTCTAAAAAATTATAAAATTATATAGAAATTCTGAAAAATTCTGCAATTTATATAAAAATTTTGAAAAATTATGTGAAGAATTCTAAGAAAAATTTTCATCAGGGTAAATCTGTAAAATAAATAATAATATAATATAAATTTCTTCGTAGTTAGTCTGAAACACCTGTGAAGTTAGCCCCCCAATGTCGAAAAATCAAAAATTTTCATTTTGCAAACGTTTGCCCATCGTTTGCCCACGAATGCCCCGTTGGAATTTTTATTTGCTTCCCTCTAGTTCAAAAGTTATATAAGCAATTCAATTTGGGGGGGGGGGCAACTTCACATTGGCCCCTCAGTGTTGAATTGCTTATAACTTTTGAACAAGAGGAGAGCAAACAAAATTTCCAACGGGGCATTCGTGGGCAAACGATGGGCAAACGTTTGCAAAAAGAAAATTTTTGATATTTCGACATTAGGGGGCTAACTTCACACAGGTGTCTGAAACATAACGAATCAATGAAAAATTGTCTAATCGATGTTTAAATTCTCTCACTTGAGGAATTTTAAAATATATTCTTTCAAATATATATATAATGACGCGACAGCTGCTTGCACATAATCTGTGTTACCCGCTGAAGAAATCACACTTTTTGTGCTGTTTTATAAATTTTAGTACGTAGTCATTGCGTGCAATACAATATAGATGGCGAGAGCAGCTTATCAGCTGATGTACTTCATAAATATACCGCACTCGGTAGTGTCAGTGACAACCGAATATCGGGTGTCCATAAGGAACGCTTTTTTTTATTTATACATAAATCTCAAAACGTGTAATAAAAAAAGAAGGAAATTGCGGAAAGGCTTGTTCTATTGAGAAAAATGTTTAACACCAAGTCTTTCGACGTTGTGGGTTTCGTTTCGGAATTGTCTACTCCGAGGTGAGTTGTTATTACATTATCATTCGAATTATTCTTGCAAAATACGCATATATATATATATATATATATAAATAGTCTTTTGTTCTAATTAATAACGTTCTAATTAATAACGAAACCGCATTCTCTCCTAGATTAGAAACGTCGGCGAACGTTCAAACAACGGAAATAGTCTACGCTGCTGACGATACGCAGACTACAGAGACAAGGAGTATCGGGGTGTGTTATTAAGAAAGAGATTTATACATTTTGTTTAAATTCCGGAGTTTTTAGAATATTTTATTTACGTTCAGCAAGCCAAAGTGACTTTTTGAAAAACGTGCAAATTAAAAAACGTCAATAAACGCTGCAGCAGCTTCTTCGTACATCCTGTATTTAATTCTTATAAGCATCTAAAATTAATACTGTCCACCTTGAATAACTATCTTTGTAAATAACTTATCTTTTTTCGTTATTTTATTCCATCGCATTAATTTTCATGATTTTAGATCCAAACAGTAAACGGACAGAAAACAGATGCACAGGTAGATTATGACAAACTGGCAGAGTTTATGAAAAAAGTCACACCAGGAATCCTGGAGGCCCTCGATGAATCTTACGCCACTAACGCATTCGACGACTATAATCCAAATGTCACCGAGGCTTCATCTGCCACTATAAAGTTATTTAAAAAAATCAGCACGTCGAAAGAAACAGATACTCAGGTAAGTCTTTAAATAAAATTAAATAACTGTCATGTACGAAATTAAATGGTTGTCACAATCAAATGTTTTGTAGATTAAAATAAGTGACTTATCATGGAGCTCTGTTGGTGGAACATTAGCAGTAGGCCTCAGCCATACTTATCATGAAGCATGGTGCGACCATCTCTCTACAGTCCAGTTGTACAATCTCACAATGGAAGATAATGTCGCGGATACTCCTACCAGAATGTTAGAGACGAACGGATGTGTTACAACGCTGTGCTATCACCCAACGGAACCCTCTATCCTCGCGGCAGGATTGTCTAATTGTGAACTTCTTTAATTTCAGTTAACAACAATATTATATACATTTATATCTCGCTGTACTTGACAAATGTATATGTGACTTCTTCAGGGGACGTGTTGATCTGGAATCTTAGGAACGACGATTCCGTCGTACCCATGCACGTATGCACGCACGGAGACTGCGTATCTCAAGTGTCTTGGAGGCCAAGGTCCGTGAACGACGTGACCCTGTTGCTGAGCTCCAGCAGAGACGGATACATACTAATTCACAAATTGACGGCTAACTTCACAACCGTCCAACTGCACAAACGGTGCGTACTGCTAGCTATTTGACTGATTATTTCAATTACGTACAATCCCGTTTACGCAATCTGTTGCATTAACAGATTCAAGATAGTCAAGGAACGTAATCCAGTAGAAAATGCCAGGCCACGCAGCGCCGGAGGTACACGTGAACGCGCCGCGGAGGCAGGCCTATGTATCACGAGCTTTGACTTTTCACCAAAGCACCCCAGTATATTTATCGTTGGAACGTTATGCGGTGGAATTTATAAATGTAGCTTGGACAGCGTAACTCCCATCGAAGGTTCGCATCTGTTGTAACATATGGTTTTTCACCGTAAACAAGCGATTTTTAACAATTTCAGAAGACGCCACGCTTATAGATCCCGTAATCGACGAGTATGAAAGACACGATGGTAGTGTTACCTGTATTAAGTGCTCGCCGTTACGCAATCTATTTGTCAGCAGTGCCACGGATAAAGAAATCCGTATATACAATCTTGACGAGGTAAGTCTCCTTTTATCACATTTTAATCTTTCTAATAATTACGACTTTGGTCCTACAGAAATAAAGAACCTTATATTTGACATATCTTTAGTTATTTTAATCAAGTTTTTTGTAGATGATTGAAACATTGAGTTTAAAAATGAATTAGTCACGTAAATTGCATTATGTATTTAAAAAAATTCTGGCATATGAATAGCATCTATGTTTAAAATAAAATTAGAAAAATGAACTAAAATCTGTAGAATTTTACTTAAGACATATTTTATAATTATTTGCTATATCCATCTTTGAATATACAAATATTTAAACGAAGCATAAATCTACTTTTTTTCGTGTCTGTATATATAACATCAATGTAATATCCACAAAAGAACGTGTCATTCTTGGCAAAACGTGACTTGTCCGTTTTTTTTTGCGAATAATAAGTCTGTACTTATTCAAGATCAGAGATAAGTTTCTTTTTAAAATGTTTTCTAAAATATCCCGATAACAAACATGAAAAGGAAGAAAAATTGATATAGCCAAATATTTATGAAAAATTTGTTTATTATATATCAGTTAAATTTTATCTCCCATTATGTAACTCTGAAGTTACGTAATTGTGTGTTACATGGACGTAGCATGTCAGTCAGCAAACCATTTCCGTGGACAATACTGTTGTGGGATTAATATGGATGATTGGCAATCAAGACATATTCGCAGCTTACGGTGCGGGCGCGTGTGTGAAGTTCTACAACGTCACGGACGGTAAACCTGTAACGTGTGCGAAAGTCGAGGTGACTGGCAAAGAAAGTATCAGCAGCTTACGCATAAATTCCAAGAGGTACGTGTAAGATAATTAAATTCGGATGATTCATCACTCAAAAATTCCTTTCTCTTTCTTGCTAATTTTAAGTACAATAGAAGTTACAATAGAACCCGTTTTCTCTCTTGACATGCGCTCTTTTCTATAAAAAAAAAAAACAATTTCTTATCTCTAGTAAATATATTTACATGTCTTAAATAACTGTAATTTGTGATAGCAAAACTACATACAAACGCACTATCAAAAGTTCTAGAAGTCTTTTAAATGATTGCGTTGAAACTATTTTTCATGTATGTACAACTGCTACAAAAAAAAAATATATATATATATATATAAAAGTGTGATTCACATAGTTCCAACGAAAGAGATTAGTCGATATTAATGAAAAAATTATACACTCAAAAAATCATCAATATTTGTTTTACTTGTTATAGAGATATGCTGGCTATTGGAGATGTTCGTGCGAATGTTGAAATATGGAAATTTCCACGTCACTTGTTTTGAACGCGGTACTGATTGACGCAATTGCTTGCGCCATTTGCTGAATGGACGGACACATCACCACTCATGCTTTACATATATAACACATATACATGTAACTGTTTTTACTGAAATAAATTATTTAGAACATTGAACCTTCTTTACGTCATAACATACGTATAAAATTTTCCTTTATAGATAAGAAATGATAACAATATAATTCTTAGTATCATGTTAGAGAGCTATTTTAAGATCAAAAACACTCGGAGTTCTCTTCAAACAAGATAAAAATCAACGATTTTATACACAAGTTTTATCTAAAACAGATTGAAACATTGCACCGTTATAATCTTATAAAAAATTTATTTTAACATATTTATCTTTGAGATATAGTTTTATATATATTAAAATATATAAATATAAATACAAATACAAAAAATATTGACTAACAATGAGCTTAGTTTGAAATTTCATTGTAATTTGCAAACAGTGGATTATAAAAATAATTTTATGTTACCTCTGTCTCTGCAATCAATCCAGTGTATCCTGAAAAGGGGATACAATTTATACAAGAATATTTTATTATATTTCAGGTACGTTAAAAATTTGTCCTGAAAAGGACAGTTTGCACGCCTGTGGCGCTCGTTCAGATGTTCCTTGCCCTGAAAAGGGCAGTTTCCTTTGTCCTGACAAGGACAGTTTAGATCGCACGCTTGCGCGTACGTTTATTGCGCCAACCGAGAAGATGCACCGACGTTGTGATGCATTTGCGGGTCCCGAAAGGGACCCTGAAATATAATGGGAAAGATTATGCGGGAGAATCTAATTTAAATAGGATATATAAGATGGGAGAAACGAAAGTAAAGGCGATTCTCTCGTTAAATATCTTGCAAATCTTGAAGACGGCCAAAAGGCCGCGTATTAGGATTCGTAAATTGATTTTTTAAAAACTCTTTTTCTTTTAAGGAAAGGAACAAAATAGGAAATGGGATAATTGAAAATTTCTTCTGCTCCATCCTGATGATTTCCTCCTTCGCCTCTTACACGAACGGCAAGATGTTGATTCCGTCCTCCTCTCGAACACGTACAGACTTCAAAGATCCTTCAGTGTCTTCTTGAAGCGGCAGCATCTTTTTACACGGAACTCGTCAAACGAGTTCGCAACTTATCGTCTTCTATTTCCGTCCTATCTCCGTGATCAGAGATCTTCCTCCGATCGCCTTGGCGTTTATCTCGGCTTCTTCGCTCCTACCTTTCTCTCTCCCTCTCCTTCTTTACTCCTTCAACAATGATATGAATATGTGCGTCTCTCGTAACATAAGTGACTCACATACACATCTCTCGAAATACATGAACTCTGTCCCCGTGTAAGTGGCTGTATAATTGCACTGCGCTGCTGAAATATACTCTGGAAGTCACGGGGACGGAAAGTTCCGGTAAAGCTCCCCTCGGCTCCTCTCGTGCGTAAAGACTCCGCTTGGGTTTCCCCGCGACTTGATCGAGGAACCGAAACTCCGCCCGCTTTCCGTTCTCTTGGTCACTCCACCGGAATCGATCTACCGGGCACATTATTGCACGCCAAATCTCTCGACTCCTCTGTATCCTTTTCCGCATCTCTTCTCCATCAAGCTCTCTCTCTTTCTCTCTCTCTCTCTTTCTCTCTCTCGTACATCTCTTTTCTCCTCGGCACTCTCTCCTCACCTCTTTCATACGTTCACGCATGCTCCCTTTCTCTCCCACTGGTTTCATCTGCACACTTATAATTTTTTTTGGCGCCTTTTGTATTCAAAAAGACATTTTCTGGTCCGTTTCTTTTTTCTTCTTGGAAATCCTGAGACCCGCTTCAGTCACTCAGATTCAAGATACCGCTCTGCTAACGAGCGGAGAGCTTTTTTCATATATACTTGCTGCCCCGCTCTTCGCTCCGTATCTTGATGATCACTCGCACCCGAGAAACTTGCGTTTCCTTAGTCTTCTTCCTCTCCCGCTCTTCTACTTTTCCATACCGCTGCGTCCCTCTTCTTCCTTGTCGAACCCCTTTCGTTTTGCTTCACAGCTCGTTCTTCGAGAAACTCATCGGCGTTATAAATGTGCAAAGCAAAGTACGATACAAACAGTTACGCCCTAACACCCTTAGGTGCGACTCTTATTTTCTCTCTTTCGTTTCCCCTCGACATTAATGCCGAGTGTATTTAAGTGAATAGCTTCCGGGAAGCCTCCAACTTCTTCTTGTCCTTTACATTGTCTTCCCCGAGCGTCACGGTCTTCGTCCTTGGATCTTTGACCGCCCTCAATCATCCGCGTCTTGATCTCTCGACACTCGATCGATCCTCTCTTTTCTGCGGACATAAAGGCGAAGAAAAAGTGCTGTAACGATCCTTCTCGTCGTGTTAGCCCGTCTCTCGATCTTCTCTCTTGCCGACTACTCTCCATCTTCCTTCGGAATCTCCTCGTCGAACGCGCAAGCACGAGACGATTGTTTCGCGGCGAAAACAACGAGATGCGCGTCGAAAGGTGGCCATCCATGCTGGTCATCCACGTGTCCCTTCTTCTTCCTCGTCTCTCGCGCGATCACGACGATGCCTCGCGTCATCACCACGACGTCAACGTACTCGCATCCTCTCCTCCTTCTCTTTCTTGAATCGTCCTGTCTCAATAAGAGATAAAGGCCACTCAGCTTCCTTTCTCAGGTGAGTTGCTCCCCTGAAGATAATTGTCTGAGACACTCCTCTCGAGGATAATTTCTCTCCTCCTTCGTCGAAGACAACGATTCCTGCAGCTCTCGGTATTGTCCCTCTTCTTCGAAGCGAAGTGATCTTCTTGCAAAAATTGTCGGGGATGCGAACCTGACATCAGATCGTTATCGGATGAACGGACGATCGATAGATCTCGTTTCTGCGCGTAACGACGAGCCTTCCTCTCACCACCTTCCGTTCTGCTTTCGTCTTCTTTCTTCTTCGCCCTCTTCCATCCTCGCGGTTTATAATCTCGCGTTTGCGGAAATCGGCTGCTTATTGACATTTGGATCCGACGAATCGCTCAAACGGGTCGTCAATGTGAACCACACACACAGAGCTCTCGGAAGTCTTCCCCTCTTCTCGCATAGCAAAATAATTCTCTCCCTCTCTGCCTTGTTTTCGAAGGCGTCCGCCCTCTTCCCCCCTACGCGTTTTTATTTGCTTATTTACAATTATTTAAATGTATCTCGTCGTCTATATTACTATCTTCATCATCGTTGACCGACGGCGCTCCCTCCTTGTAAACAATTAAATTCTTAATCGTGACATATATATAATATATAATGCCTATTAACGCTCCAGTCAGAACCTTAAGTATTAGCTTTTTGTTTTTCTTTTACGATACTACATAATAGATTACGGTCTTTATCATCTATGTCTTATGTACTCTAGAAACCCCGACGGTTAATTGCATCTCGTCGTGCCCGTGACAATTACTGCCAGGGGACACGGAGGGAGGAAAAATCGTCGTCATTGTCATCCTCAACGTTGTTATCATCATCACAGAGATCGCGACTCGATATTCTTACAACTATTAACTTCCCTTATTAGATTCGCAGTTTTTCAACTACCTTTCTCCTTCTCATTCATTTTTTCTTTCTCCCACACGCATTCTCGACGACGGAATCAATACCGTTGTCTATCCCTCGCAATCTTATGCAGGCGTACATATTGTATTGACGAAAAAAGAAAAAGAAACCTCGCCTCGTGCAAGTTTCCCTTGCGACACTCTTGTCAATTCGTGCGATCGTACTGTAACAATCGTACAATGCCGTTCTCCGAGATCGCACGCCGTGTCGTTGCATCTCGACCCTTTACATTTTCGCGAATACAAAATGAACGCAGTCGCACGCATGCAAGCCGTTTGTCCCGAGAGCTATCGGTTCTCTTAAAAGTAAAACACACGTCATATCTTAATTTGTTCCCGCGTCTTATTTTATATTCATATAGCTTATCGAGTTTATTCTCGTGCTTTCAAGAGAAACGACTCGCATTGATACCGCACACATATCGTACATTATCTTTTCCTCTTTCTCTCTCTTTTTCTCACTCTCGCGATAACGTATCTACATCATTGTTCCATTAAAGCAGACCAGAGTTTCGAGAAACAATGCTCAGTACAAAGTGTAATTTACGGACAAACGTATAAGAAAAATCGGCCGCGAAGAAACAGAGGGGGGGGGGTTGCGTGTTCGAACGGGGGGAAAGGAACACGCGCGCAGAAAAGTCGGATGATCTTTTCATCTCGTCGCAAAATTCTACGAAACGTCACAATGGTGTTGCCGATTTAATTTTAAAAATCCGCACTTGCATCTCTGATGCCTACCATCCAGCGCCGAACATAGATCGTAAAGCTGGGTATACACCTAGCGAACGAACACCGAACGAACAGCTATCGAATGGCTCAGGAACGGCTACGAACGGCTAACGAACGACTATAAACGGTCAGCAGTGACAAAGAACGGCTATTGAACGACGATGACTGGAAATAGTCGTTCGTTAGCCGTTCGTAGCCGTTCCTGAGCCATTCGATAGTTGTTCGTTCGGTGTGTTCGCCAAAATCGGAAACGTGCGAATCCGGCGCTGAATGGTCAAAAGAAATACGCAGCGTTTTTTTAAAAATACATTTATCGTACCTTTCTATACATTTATGTACGATAAATATGAACAACGTTTAATCAACGTTATTTTACGGTATACATATAAATTTCTATAAATAAATATAAATCTCCATAAATAAATATAAATTTTTCATAAAGCATGTTTTCATAATATATCGTAATTTATCCTGCACATCATTTGATGATAGTCTTTTAGAATAGTCTCAAGAAACAATCGGTCAACCTTGGGCAAGTGATAAAAATCGACACATTATTTAACCGACGCATTATTTTACACACTTAATGCAACACACACTTAATGACAAGGAAAAATCTTTAGTCGACTGTAATGTTATTATCTCTCCCTTAAAAAATAAAGGGCTTGCCGTAGATTGCAACCATTGTGACCGGCTCGAATCTTTAACCCTTTATAACATCATGTGATTTGGAAGTTATATATACATCTATATTGTTAAGTCTCAGTGATTTAATCAATGTTTTCCGTTACTGGTTTACTGGCTGTATATTTCTTTTATAAGCAAAACACATTCGGTTATAGAGGGTTAACGGACGATTCTCTTTTTTTTTCTTGACAATTCAAGACGCTTTTCTTCCCGACGATTCGCGATCGACAATCGCGCAGCGCGAGATCTTTCTTTATCAACGCTCGGATCCCGGATATCTCTCCCCTGCGTCGAGAAATTATAAGAGGAATAGGGGAATCTCTTACGCGCTTATTTACCAAATAGGGAAAGTTGCTTTCACACGCTCGCGCGCGCAGTTTTGCTCGCGCTACTTGTAACGATGATCGAGCGATGTTCTACATCGCAGATTTGTGGGCTCGCGTGCAAAAACAATTCTGATCCAGAGCAACACGTTTTTCCGGCGACCCCCCGAACTGTTTTCACCGCGCTATTTTCCCAATTTCGCCATTCTTTACGTATATATATATATATATATATATACGTAATATATACGTATATAAGAGATATAATATATAAGTATATATATTATATAGTATATAATATATAAGATATATATATATATATATCCGTCAATAGTTTTCGTAAAACTGGAACTTCGTCTCTTCGTCTATCAAGAGACGAACGGAGGCCAATACGAACGCAGATGGTGATGCGTGAAAAATGATGTATTAACAGTGTATCAAGTCTAATCGAAAATAATTTATAATTTTGTTTATTCAATGATAGTATTTTGGGGGGGTATGACTTTATTGCAAGTGGATGGATGTGAAGAGGCTATGTGTAGAAAGTAAAGTGTGAACGTCTTCCCCAAAAGTACCATCCATGGACTCCGCATACGGCCAGAAAAGTAAAGCTAACATCCCCTCTGTTCTTTGTCTCTCTCTGCGTGAACGAGAGAGAGAGAGACAAAAGAGAGAGTGAAAAAAGAGAGAAAGAGAGGAAACGAGCCCCTTTATTCGCGCTCTCTTGCTTCACTCTATTAGACGGCAGAACAAAGAGTGTGCGGAGTCCATGTATTATACGTCCATCCACGACTCGTTGTGTTGAGTCGGATGATGATTCTACTATGTGTGCCGACGTACGTCTGGCCATTAGATGTTCTTGCCGAATTTGTTTATATGTTGTTATCCGTGCGACCAAGTACTTTTGCGAGAAAGCGCGCTCGCGCGCGCGCGCAACAACAAAGTGGTGCCGGGTTGCCGCTTTATAGGGGCATACGCGGCCACCACAGTGTTAACGAAACAAACACATAAGCTCTTGTTTTATTAAAACTATCACTGAATTAACACAATTATTTCCAATTAGATTTAATACTGCTAAGGCTGGGTCTACAATAGGATGTAGTAAGCTTTAAGCCCTAAGAAATTGACCAATCACAGTAAAATTTGAGAATAATCAACTGTGATTAGTCAATTTCTTAGGGCTTAAAGCTTACTACACCTATTGCAGACCCAGCCTTAAGCAATATCATTTTTTTCCCATTTAATAATATACGCACGCATTGTCCTTTGTTCTGTTAATTAGTATTAATAATCAATTAAAAAGTCGGCGGGAAAAACGTGTCCTTGGAGGAGGAAGCTCTTTTGCTCATACATATCTCATACATTGCTCACATTCGCACATTCTCTCCCTCTGTATGCATGTATATATATTTCTATATGTATATATATTTTGTATTCTTTTTCACTCTCATTCTCTCTTTCCCACTCGCTCGACCCAGCTTATTTTGGCACACACACACACACATTCTGCCGCACTCGCCACACTCATACACACACGCGCACATTCATTGTCTGGAAATATACTAAACTATATATATATATATCAAGGTACATGGTCTCGATTTGTTCAAATAGTCAATGCGTTCTCTCGCCGCGCTGGCGGACAATTCTCCCCGCTTCCGGCGGCGCGTTCGCCACGGTGCGAGCGACGGGGAGCATCTTCCACGTTTCGAGGAGACGCGCGGACCTTTTTTCCTCTCTCACGAGGGAACGTGTACCGCGTAAATTCTAATCCTCCACCCGACGTGCCCCTCGCATCGTCGCGTCGCGCGGCCTTGCGCGTTTTACCTTACGTTCGCACGCGGCGGCGGGAGGCGGGATGAAAAGAATACACGTGTATATATATTGTCACGTCAACGGGGGAGACACCCCCGTCGATCCCCCGGTCCGCGGGGGATGCGCGCGAAAACGCTCCGGGTAAACGGCGAAGAATTACTCCTCCCTCCCGCCGCGCACGTGTCGACGAAACGTGTCTCTCTCCGGCCGCTTAATGAACGAACCTACCTAGCCCCTCGAGATGTCTTTTAATTATTAATCGAACGATTTCTAATTCACCGGCTTTGACGCACCGGGCGCACGTGAACGACCGGAAACGGACTCGGGAACCAGCATCTGGTTGGTCTTCGCGAGGACGAGGAATCGGCGGGCGACGCGGAGGAGGAACTCGCGCGCGTGTTCTGATGACGTACTTTGGTCGGTCCTCGAAACCCTCCTAGCGGGTTCAAGAACGACCGCGTCAGAAACGCTAATTCGCAATTCGACGTGTGACGTCCTACGCGACATTTTCAGCTCGCTCTCTCTCCCCCGCGGACGCCCGTGACGGCTCCATCCGGATGCTGAGGACGCGCCGCGTCCGCGCGCTCACGCGACCCTGAGGAATCGTGGTCCGCGAGGTGAAAAGCTCGCGGAACGATTGAGATCTGAGTTTGTGCCACGAATTATTTTTTGTTCTCCCCCCGTAACAACAACGAAGCTTAAAAACTAACTGAAAACAGAAGAAGGAAAGGAGATTTTAACGTCGGGCAAGACGGTGAGCGATGCGAAAAGGAGGCACGGATACGTAATTTTGCGTCGAGCGCGAGAACGGCAAGAATTTGCGGAGAGAAGAAAAAGGAGATCGAAGGAATGTACAGTGCTGTCGTCGTGCCGAGAAGTGAATTGACAATCGATCGAGTAACAATCGTGAAAAGAAGGGGGGAAAACGAGAATTTCGTGCCGTTTTTTCGCGTTTCCTTTTTTTAAAGCTTTTGCAGATCGTTTGTAATTTTGGACCAGTGTGTGCTTCGATTTGTATAAACAATACTCTCTCTCTCTCTCTCTCGCTCTCTTTCCCTTCCCTCTCTCTTCTACTCTCTCCTCTTCTCCTTCGTTTCGCTCTGTCAAACCTCTCTCAACTTAATCCTAAATGTAAGGCTTATTTAATTAATCGACACAGTGTTCTCGTGTGGCTGTGTGTGTTTGTGTCCCTGTGCTCGGTATGATAAGACGTGAACGTGTACGCGAGTCTTGTACAGTGACGGAAGGGTTGTGGTTTCCGGATCCCTCGCGGATCTCGCCGTCCGGGATCCCCCGTCTCCTCGATGGTGAACGGGAAGATCCGAGGCGCGATCGCGAGACACCGCGGCAACTCTCGATTCGGAACACGTTGGTTTCGTTCACG
The DNA here is from genome assembly GCA_003063835.1 of Aphaenogaster floridana. NCBI lineage: Eukaryota > Metazoa > Arthropoda > Insecta > Hymenoptera > Formicidae > Aphaenogaster > Aphaenogaster floridana. Next base: position 97,938 of record NJRP01000133.1, on the reverse strand, counting down.
ATGAGCTTCAATATCGCCGTTCTTGTTCAAGTAGCCCGCATCGCTCTCTCTTTCCGACTTCGCGAAGATTCGCCAAGTTTTTCAATCGTCTACCCTCGATCCCTGATTTCTGCGTGCAGAAAAGCTTTCGACGACAAACCGAGAATGGACTCGGTTACCGTTGCGATAAACGATCATTGTTCATTCCACTTTCTTAAAAAAAAAAAAATTCCGAGATTCTCGCTGGTGATGCAAAATGAATTAGAAAAAAAAAAAATAAAGCTTAACTTTCATATCGCGCGATACTAATTGTTCGTCCTGGTGTCTGCAAAATTTTCCTTAAAAAAAAACGTACACTCCGCTAAATACAGATTAAAAGATACGTTAAAAAAAAGCGATTTACTCTCTCCTGTGCGAAAACGTTATCATTTGCTAAAAAGCTGTATATGCGCGTTCAACCATTCGTGAAGGGTTCATTCGAGGGCTAGCCCGTTTATCCCGAAACACCTCGTGTTGCCTGCGAAGAGGAAACGCAAGTTTCCTCATAAAGTCCACGAAGGAGCCTAATTTAAAATTAAAACGATCAATCCCATATGGATTCTCCGTGAAAGTTCCGAAGCGACTCCCTTTATCTCAAGGCTGCATACTTTTGTAACAAGTATTTGTACGAAAAGTTTTCGAGAGTCTGTAAGAAGCACCGTGAAACTTCAGCAGCGTTTTCTCCTACTACTATTACATCTACACCGCTTGCTCCACCGTGATCGAAAAAGCATAAACGAAATATTACCTATCTCTTTAATAGCATCCCAATAGAGTACGAGCGAGAGATAGGACGTGGCCATAATTAATCTCAACCGATTTGGAAATTTTTGGGAGCGAGATATACGCACACACACATACATGCACAGCTATTTATTTACATCGCGTGTATGCTTGAACGGCGAATGTGCTGCGATTTGGATTTACCAATTGGAATACAATGAAAAATTCGCCACTCTCAAAAAGTAAAATTCTCAAGTCCGTTATTGGTAATAATTTCGCGTCTCGGTAATAAAAAAAAAATTAATTACCGAGAAAAAAATGACTAGTAAAGCGATTGAGGTTGAATTTGAGACGGAATTTAATCTTTGAGATTTCATATCGTCGTATATTGCCACGAAAAAATATTGCGAGCTTGTCGGGAAACTTATTACGAAGCGACTAAGCGCAGATCTTTTCAGAACTTTGCGCCTCGGGTCTCGGTCGAAAGGTCCGCGACGGCAACATAATAAACGTCAATCGCTAGAACAACGTTGTGAAGTCATATGTCGATGGAAAATCCGGACCACACGATCAGTCTCATCGATTCCCGTCGATTCGCGACAAGCATATAGCGCGAACGCGTGAAGATGATCCTACCGCTTGCCTTCGCGATATCGTCGACCCTCGCAAAGTTTCGCCCGCCCTTTAATTAAGCCCAAGCCTATTGCGATTTTGTACGTTACAATATCACAATCGAATGTCGATCGATAAATGGGTCGTCCCGCGTTTCCTCGTACGAAAGAAAATCGCGACTTCGCGCTTCCAACCCGGGGCTTTCATCGCGCACGATGACCGCTCTATCGTTCTTCTCGTCGGATTTCTTTTCTCCTTTCTTCTCCGCGGAAACGAAGCTGATCTAACGTGACTCTAGAGAAGACACGTCGAGACGCTTGAACTCCTAAAACGCAGTTACCAAGGATGGCGACGATCGCCGCGGCGGTGATGGTCGCTCGTTCAGAAACGAAGCGCCGAGACTACAAAGTGGATCACGTTTTTAGAAACTTGAAATTTCTAGTTCAAAATTTGAACCAAGTATCCAGAAAGCATGCTTGGACAGTTTCAGACGCCTTACTTTCCTAATCTAAAATTTACATTTATTAATATTAAAGCGTGAGGAATACGGATATCGTATCCCCCAAATGGACCACAAACCCTGGGAGGGTCTTTTGCAGTCAACTGTTACATTAGTCGCGTTTACTCCTTCTATTACAATACTACTTGAAAATTTGTCTTACTCGGAATCGGTAAACTGGTTCCTCGGAGCGGAACTTGTGCGGCTTGGTTTGTCCACTCGTATCCACAGCGCTTCAAATCGATCCGTCAGAAGTCGATCCGCGTCCTTCGGAGACGACCCAACCGCGCGTCGGCACGTTACAATTACAAACTACGATTATCAGCTATATTTGTGTGTATGTGTGTGTTTTATAATCACGACATAACGGATCGCGTTTTAAAGCCGCGAGACGGAAACGCTCGGGGATCGTTTACGACTCCCCCCCTGTTATCTTCTCTTTTCCTGCATTTCCTCTCGCGGCCATCATCCATCCTCGAATCTCCGAGCGCGTCCGCGTACCGGTTTGTATCGACAGCGCTATCGAACAGTCCAAAAATTCACGTTTATTAATATTAAAGCGTGAAGAATACGTATCCCCCTTTTTCTCTCACGGGAGAGAGGGAGAACGAGAGAAGACGCGAAAACGCGTTCCTCTCTTTCTCTCCCTCCCTCTTCGCTCGCTTATCTATCGCGATGCTCTTCTTTATCCAACTAATAATCACTCCTAGGTCATACTTATACCTAAACTACTTTGCAGTTTTTCTCTATGGTTTTTTTTAAATCTTATATAATATGTATATATAATATTTTCGTATGTACTAGTATGGTATACATATATATGTATATAGATATATGTATTTCATATCAATTAGTGTTATCAATTAAAAGTTAATAGTATCTATTGAGTCATCATCACAGCTAATTTACCGACTCTTCTTTTCGTTAAACGATTGATTCCGTCATTCGTGGCCTCTCCTGCTCCCCCCCCCCCCCACTCTCTCTTTCTGTCTCTCCCTTGTTCGAACTCCGCGCATCTTTCTTTTCTGCCGGTTGTACGTTCGCGTCGTGAAAAGATCGACGAGGAAAAATCGAGCCTGACGCCCATCACCGTCCGAAAATCCCGAAAATTACACGTAGCCTCTCAAAATTGTTTCAAGTTTTCTAGCGACGCGCTCCTGGAACCTCCGGGAGGAGCAGGACAAGAACCGTCCTGGCTCGCATCGCGATCGAACTTCACGGGAAGAGACACCCTTTTCTCTTCCCCCTACAACCGAAGCTACAGTTTTCGTTCACGTAGCTGATATTTACACGTCGTCATTCCGGGGTCGCGTGGCTGACCGGCGCGCGCGTATTCGCGACACAACAGACACGCATCATGTCTTCACCTGCTCCATATCTCTTCTTCTGTCTTTCCCCTTTCTCTCACCGGACGGCAGTGTTTAATTCGTTTCCTTCACGCCCCAGGGATCCACCGCGAATTCCGAGATCGACTCTTACCCGGTCCCTGAACCCGCACACACCGTCAAGACCGAAAGTCTCCGCTTTTAATCGCGCGTTGACTCGGCTATCAGTGAAAATTCCTTACGACCGAACAGATCGCGATGTCTTGAGACGTCGCTCCGCTCTTTCGAAATCGTTCGCAGAAACGATCGGGCTAAACTGACTCGCCGACTCTATAACCGCTATTGTTCGCGAGAACCGTGTTACGGGAAGCGACTACGAAAAGCAACAATCAACATATAAAACAGATAAATGCTTTCGAAAAAAAAAAAAAAATGACAGTACGAATTCGTCGATATATGGCGTTTAAAATAATGAGATACACGCTTCGTTGAAATTAATGCAAAAAGGACATTTATAAATAATGCGATGCGGATGGTTCTGTATCACGAGGAGCTGATTTGTCTGTCGTAAATCGAATCAAAAGCTGTACAAATGCATATACATATTGGGATTGATTCAATCCGAGAGTTTACGTGTTAGATTAACAAGCTCCCGGCTTGACAGATTCAGTGAAAATTGGCCCGTCAAAGTTTCGGTCAATTTCCGAGCGAGATTGTGTAGTATCTACACAAGTTTTATCATTTCAAGTATCTTGGGCTCTCGTAACGTCACCCGAAACCGCCTTCTTAAGTCCACGTTTGAGTAGAGTCAATATATACTCTAAGGGCCATCTACAATAGGTCGCAGTCGTAAGAGTCGTAAGAAATTGACCAATCACAGTCAATTATTCTCCTTGCGATCGAAGAATAATGAACTGTGATTGGTCAATTTCTTACTACTCTTACGACTGCGACTCATTGTAGATGACTCATAACGTTTTTATCAAAAAAGACAGTCTCGGGATACAAACGCAAGTTCATCAACAACATGTGGAGCGACACTGGGATAACATCTTGGGGACCCCCCCAAGATATCAACCGGTATCGTCCCGATATGTTGTTGCCCAACCCGCGAAAAAATAAGGAACGAGAATCGAAAAATAAGAAGAGGCAACGTAATGCAAAACGACTGCATTCACCCTACTCCGCAATTTAATTAATCTTCAGCTCCTCACACCGTCACCGTAAAATTAAATTCCGACGCGAATTGAACTCCGTCTCGTTCTTCTTCACCGATTCTCGGCGTTGAGGACACGAGGCACGGATCCGCTAGCAAATTAAATTTCGAGCGTGAAAGCGCGTGTATCGATCGTATTAAAAAAAAAGAAAGGAAAGAAAAAAACAAAAATCTCTGGGCTGCGACGATTCGTGAATTCTTGCGCACGTAAATCGAACCGCGAGGGCGGAACGGAAAACGAGTTGCCAAACTCTCTCCTTCGCACGTGTTTATCCCGAGATTATCGATCCTCTCTCTGTTTCCCGGTCGCGCTATGACGTCGGGAAGAATGGAGAAAAAAAAGGAGGGGAAAATGTCTCGCGCACGTTCGAGTTTACGTCCGACAAGCGCCCGTTGTTGCCTCTGTCCCGTGTGTAGAAACGTACTTTCCTTCAATAATTTCCGACGTCATAGATCAAATCGGTCGATCGCACGATCGCGTGGCGCGTTCAGCTGCTATAGATAACGTTCGAGGATTTCACCTTACAAAACTATAGATACGGAGCGAGCAATCGGAAAAAAGGTCGAAATCGCGCGTTTTGATATTCGATCTCTCTTTCTCTCTGTCGATTTTGCGTATTTTTCTTTTCACCCATTTGCGCGTCTCTCACACATTCACACCAGTCTCTCGCAAACTCGTCCTTACCCTAAAGACTAATCGCCTATCGAGGAAAGCAATTGACGTAAGAGGAGAAAAATGGACATAGATGTTTGCAAAAGGATTATTGCAAGCTATCAAAAAACTTAAAAAAAAAGTAAACGTTAATTAAAATACTACGTCAAAAACAATTTTGTTCAGTCTGTGGTTTGAAATAATTTTGCTTACTGCGAAAAAGAAAAAAAAACAAGATGAAACGAAGAAAGATAACGCACAAATTTTAAAGCTTGAAAATCTAGATAGACAAAACCACACTGTCGATTTGATTGTGCAATGTCAAATCGGTCGCGTATTCTCCACGCTGTTTTATATCGTTAAGGCCTTAGCTTACTATACTACCATTGTTATTTATTTACCCTTAAATATTATTGTTATCGTTATCATATTATATATTAAGTCCATTTACTGTGTCCAGTATATAGATAGAAGTAGTGCGAGTTTGATATGACAATTGCGCTCGTGAAGCATTGTGAACAACGAAAAAGTTCAGACCGCCCTTCTTTCTACACTTGCCAGCACGAAAAAGACCTCCAGAAACTCGCACGAAAGACAACTCTTCAAGGACGGGTCGAGTTAACGTCCGTTATCGTTAACTGTTGTTCCTGCTTCTAATCTACTTATGGATCTCGGGGGGGCCCCCCATTGGAGACATAGCCGCGCATCACCCTTTAATGTCGTTATCAAGTCCCGTTTATCTGTTACGGCTACGATTGCGTTCTAAGAAGGGACAGACAATCGTTAATCCGGCGTTAGTTAATCAGGACCATCGCGACACTAACATTCTCTTCTCTTCCCTCTTAAAAACCTTCGTCTTCGATATCCGCATCTAAATAAAGCATTGGAATACGTTATGGACTACATATGGAATACTTGAATTTTTCAAACGTAACAGCAATCATCACGATAATTAATAAGATTGAAACCATTATGAATCGAATTAAATCGAGATAAATAAGAGAGAGAGAGGCTTTCGTAATCATTCCGTTTGCAACGGACAAATCTGTCAAATCTCTCTCTCTCCCTCTTTCTCCTTCTCTATTTGTCTGTCTCTACCTTTCTCTTGCTATCGTAAAAATAAATTTTAAATTTACATGCAATTAATTAATGATTTTGTTGAAATATGCCGAAAATCGAGAGCACGAGAAGGTGGTCAAAATGTGAACTATCCGCAACGTTATAATGACCATCATAACGTATCCCGCGAAGCGTCCACACAAAGCATTCGTTCCTCGCCTCTCATTCAGATTTCTCCCGATCCCCTTTCTCTTTGTTATACCTGTCACATTCAATTAAACCCACTCGCGTAACATTGAGAAACTCAAAAACTTACACCTTATACACTTATTTCATGTAGAGAGTAACGAATAGCAGAGTAGCAGAATAGCAAGAAAATAAAAATATTCCCAACAAAAAAAGAAATGAAAAAGAAAAGTAAACGGAAACTAAAAAAAAAGAGCTACCTGAAATAAATCTCCCGTACGAAGCCGTGTCTCTTTACAATTCGTTATACCAAAATGATAAAGAGTCCGCGAAAGAAACTGTTAATAAAGAAGTATACTGATAACGATCATTAGTCGGGCGGCTATTAAACAAATTGTTTGTCCAGCATCTCCGTGTTACGAATAGATTGCGTACGCGTCGTCCGTAATGTCGACGATTAGAGCTCGACGGGATAATAAAAACGCGTACTGGAACACGCGGGTGTCTCGAGAGCGGCGCGATACTTTCAAAAAGTCGCTTTGGAAAAGAGCGGTCGCGAAAAATCATCGGACGCTTTTTTTTTCAATTGCGTCGATATTGAAGTGCATCGTTTAACAAAATCGCGAAGCGCAACTTCGCTCGTCCGCGCTTGTCGTCTCGTCAGACTGAGGATGTACTTTAATTCTCTCTCTCTCTTTGTGTGTTCGGATGTTGTATAGATAATATATATATGTATGTACGTGGGGCTTTCTCTCCTTGTGTTCCTTTTGTAAGTTTAGCGGTATACGATAATCTAAAATACAATATTACTTACATTTTGTCACAATGATGGCGCGTGATGGGAGTTCCAGAACGCATATATATACATATATAATGTATCTCTCGCGTGCACACATTGATCGCGGCATCGGGACGCACCGATGCACCGCATTGTCACCCCCCCGCGGTGCATAGTCTGTATAAGGTTTAAAGTTTGTATGCTGGATGTATCTTAGCGTAAAGAACGGATTTACGGGTATCCACTCGCGCGATAAAATCGAAAACCCGTGTGTATATGGACCGCACACGGTGTCACCATCATCGTCATCATCATGATCTTCACATTCATCCTCATCATCGTCGTTATCATCGTCCCTCTTATTCTCGCAGTCCTCTTGGCCGATGATTTTTACCAACGATGATTCCCTATCGTACCTGATTCTGTAGGAGCTGCTGACGGTCGCCGCTTCTCACCTCGCACGTTGCTGGTGTACATGCTGGTATTTGGGTATCAGGCCTGGACGTTCAGCACTATGCGCAGTTGCCTCGTATAGTCGCTCACGCTGTCCGACTGGCGGCAGCCGTCCATCAGTCTGCTCGTCCAATGACTTGGCGGCTTGGGCACACTCGCGGGTGACGGCGTTTCCGAGAACTTGGCGCCCGCATAGAAGTTGTTGGTCGGGCTGCTGCTCGGACTGCGCTGCTCGCAACGCTGCTGCTGCTGCTGTTGTTGTTGTTGTTGTTGCTGCTGCTGTTGTTGTTGTGGCTGCTGCTGTTGCGGCGAGTTCCTCGCGCTCTTGAACGACGGGCTATACGGGCTACAGCTCTGCCGGCCGTCTTTAGCGTTTCTGGCCGCATGGCGGCCGTTCTTGTATAGGAACGGCGACGACTTACTGTTGGAACGATTATGGTGGTGGTTGTGCTGGTGCTGATACCCGACCTTCGGCGAGGCCTGCCGATCCACCTTGGCGTTGTCTAACTTGGGCGCGGAGTTCGTCATGGCTCGGATGTTTATCTATCTCTTTCTCTCTGTTCGATTCGCTATACCTCCTCGTCACTCAGTCAACTCGTCGGCCTGCGACACAAAGGAGCCCCCTCTGGATTTTTCGTAACATTTACTTTCTCTATGTTGATATCGTCACCGTATCTCTAAAGTTGATTTGCATCTATAGTGGTTTTTTTCTTTCACTCGAGAAGAGGAAATGCTACTTTATTTGTGTTCGAAACGAGAAAGCGATACTTTCTTTGTTTGAAAAGGAGGGCGACGATATCATTGTCTGACATACTTCAAGCTGATTAAATATTTATTGCACAAAACTCTTTGGTAAATTATAAAAATTTTGGATCTTTCTTCTCTTTCCATTATAAATTATTTCGTTTATTTAACAAATTTTTCTTTAGTTAATTTAATTGTAACTTTCCATTGCAATTTCTTGCATCATAAATATTTATATCTACAAACAAAAATCCTCTTGAAATTGATGCCTCGGTATGTTCAAGGAAAAACTAATTCTAAAAAAATCTATCTTTACAAGATCGTCTATTTTGAAACGCATCCCGTATAAAAATCATATAAACGTCACGTTCAATGCCCTGCATATTTACAACAATTCATACTTTCCCTGAAATAAAAACCGAAAATTGATTGGTTATCCGATACGGATAAAATGTGCTAAAGCTACACGTAGAAAGCCGATTTTGCTGGAATTTATTACGGATAAAAAACAAAATCTCATTAACATACTGATACCGTTATTTTATACCGCTCACTGTTTGCACCGCACGAAATAAAATTTGTCACATTATGACTTCATTTACATTTGTGATATGAATATAGTTGTCGTATAAAAGAACTATTTGAACTTGTAATATGCATGTTTATATAACAACAATAACTAACATAAATATAAGTAAACATATAAACTTATTCGGTCGAGGCTGGATTTTAGTGCCTAATAATCTTTTTAATTTATATATTTCTTCAACCCCCCCCCCCTAACTACGCGCCAACAATTTTGTCGGTCTTGAAACGCAATCCCTAGCTAAAGCCAAATTTTGCAATAAGTTCTTTACAGGATTTTAAAGATGCTTTTCGTATTCGTATATTAAATTATCGACTTTAGCTAAGGACTATGTATACTTACACATTTGTGTTTACGTAACAAGTTAGAAATGCATAAGGATCCCTCGATAACCTGCGTTTTTCTCCATTTTATCGCGAGAAAAAATAAATCTGAATGCTTCTTCAAACGTAAGATAAAATTTATGCTAAAATTCCATCTTTATATTGCGTCATAATGATTTGTAATATTCATTGCACAACGATAAAATTTTAGTATGCTTGAAAGCATGTGCATTTTTACCATTCACAATATCTAAAAATAGATTTTGCTGATACAATCATTTTCATATATCAACGAATAGACGCTCGACAAGAGTCGATTGTATACTTTCTATCATACTTTCACCGTCAAATGTCTTTCCTAGAAGATAGAATTCTCTCTGGCAGATAGTAGTAGAAAAAAATCACTGTTTAGTTCTCATTGAGAACTAAAGAGAATAAAGGGACATCGTGTACATTATTTTTGAGAAGACTGAAAAATATAAACAAAATATTTGTTAAGAAGAGGAAAGAGAAATCTACAAGAATCTGTGATGTCTTGTTTCTTTGAGGCTTTGATGTCTATAATTCTAATTTAATGTAATCTTTCTTTCTCCTATTTTATAAAAGGCATTACTTTTATATTTATAAAAATAACGTCTTATATTAAAAAAAGGCTTAAAGCTTTATATATTATCAAACAACATTCTTACAAGAACAGCACAAAAAATATGCATCAACTTTCTCCAAATTAAAAAAAATCATTGTTTAGTTCTCATTGAGAACTACAGAGAATAAAGAGACATCATTATTTCTGAGAAGACTGGAAAATATGAACAAAATATTTGTTAAGAAAAAGAAAGAAATCTATACAAGAATCTGTGATGGCTTGTTTCTCTTTGAGGCTCTGATGTCTATAATTCTAATTTAATATAATCCTTCTTTCTCCTATTTTATAAAGCATTATTTTTATATTTATAAAAATAACGCCTTATATTGAAAAAGGCTTAAAGCTTTATCAAACAACAAGAACAATACAAAATATATGCATCAACTTTCTCCAAATTTAAAAAATCATTTAGTTCTCACTGAGAATTAAAGAGAATAAAGAGACATAATATACATTATTTCTGAAAAGACTGGAAAATATGAACAAAATATTTGTTAAAAAAAAGAAAGAAATATACAAGAATCAGTGATGTCTTGTTTCTCTTTGAGGCTTTGATGTCTAAAATTTTAGTTTAATATAATCCTTCTTTCTCCTATTTTATAACGCGTTACTTTTATATTTATAAAAATAACGCCTTATATTAAAAAAGGCTTAAAGCTTTATACATCATCAAACAACATTTTTACAAGAACAGCACAAAAGATATGAATCAACTTTCTCCAAATTTAAAAAATCGTTTAGTTCTCATTGAGAACTAAAGAGAATAAAGAGACATCATGTACATTATTTCTGAGAAGACTGGAAAATATGAACAAAATATTTGTTAAGAAGAAAGAATCTACAAGAATCTATGATGTCTTGTTTCTCTTTGAGGCTTTGAGGTCTATAATTTTAGTTTAATATAATCCATCTTTCTCCTATCTTATAAGGCATTACTCTTATATTTATAACCATTTAAAAAAAAGGTTTAAAGCTTTGTACATTACCAAGTGAGTTTTCTAAAAAAACAGCATAAAAAATATGCATCAACTTTCTAAAATTTTAAAATTTCAATATTCAGGCAGGCATAAAAAAAATAAATAAAAAGACAAAGAGATGTATATTCACATTAACATAATGAAGAGTTGTTTACGAGATCTCGCGAATAATATTCTTTGCTCTTTGTCTCTTCCAATCGACTCTGTCGCAGTCCTTGAGAAAGCTCTTTATCTGTCCAGCGTCTGTTGCGGGATACACGCTTTTTCCGCACGGGAAATAAACGGAGATAAACGCACGTACTCGGAACGATTTCCAGGACGGAAATACGAGAAACGCATCTCTTACCGGCAAACGTTCGCGGGCTGCCTCTCGGAGACGACGTCCCGCGTCCCTGCTCAGCAATTTTTCCAACTGCGCAATAATCACGGTATCCAGGGCAGCGCGGTGGTGGGGACGACGACGGTGACGACGCGGTGGGATAAGTGCGGCGGGGCACCCCGGGAACCTGTTAGCGCGATGCTACCTCGCCTCGAGCTCCTCTTCTCTCGCGGTCCTCCCAGTGCGCGTTCCTCGCAAATTCGACCACATCCGGTGACCGTTAGCCACCTTAGCTCAGTATCCTTCCTCCTTGCCTCTCCGCCCTCGCCGCGCGGCTCGCACTCCGATACGGAAAAGCGACGCGTTCCGCTCGCGTTCCCCGGCACGACAATAACGACTCCTCTCTAGCCAAGATGGCGGACCGCGAGCCGTTGTGTTTGTTTGCCTTCTCGCGGCCAGGCTCCTCTACGGCGCTACCGGATCGAATCGGATCGCCCTGGCCGCAGTCCGCTCGTCTGCCGTTTTCCAGCGCGTCTTCCTCGCCGAAACCCTCGGGGTGGGAGGACCGAGCCTCTCGCCGCGGGCGAGGTCCGTCTGAGGAACTTTGTACACGGCGCACGCACCGTTACGTGGTCTCGGGGAGGGCCCACCGTATACTCGCACTCCGCGTGCTCTCGTTTACTCTCGTCCCTTCCTTCTTTCCTTCCTCGTCGTGGACGTCGTGGCTCCGTCGCGTCGGTCTTCCCTCGCGCGTCCTTTCCCGACCCAACCTGGTCCAACGCAAATAATAACAGTCACTCCGCAGTCGGAAGTCAGCCTCGCGTATGTACTCTCTCGCATCTCTACGACACTCCTCAAACACTGATTGGGCGATTGGGCCATTCCGCCTGCGTCTTTATAGGTCCGTCCGCTGAGCCCCTCGCCCGCGCGGAGCCTATCACCGTGGAGAATCCCTGCCCCACCACCGGCGTCGGCTGTGCCTCCGACCAATTCGCGCGCGCGTCGTTTTCACCCTTCCCAACGCGACCCGTGCTCGCCTGGCTAAAGCCTTGTGTCCACGATGCTAGGAATCGATCCGAGATCTCGGACGGAGAGAGAATTGACCAATCGCATTTGAACAATTCGACCAATTGATCAATGCGATTGGTCAGTTCTGTCTCCGTCCGAGATCTCGGATCGATTTCTAGCATCGTGGACACAAGGCTTAACTTCGAGAACGTTCGAGAAGTTTCGAGTAATTTCGCGTTCCGCGGCGTTCCCTAAATCACCATATCGCGATCTTGTGAATCGGAAATCGAGGAAGAGGAAGAGGCGTTTTTTTCTTCGAACGATGCGTCTCGCAGTTTCGCCTGTCCACGACTTTGAATTTTATGCGAGGGCGAATGAAATTTTTCTTTGTTTTTTTAAATCGTGAAGCTTCCTGCTATCGCTTATATTTACATTATAATAAAAAGGGATATTTTGATTGGTTAACTACAGAGACCCTATACTGGATTCCGTAAAGCGCATATGCGCGCATATATCTATAGCATACGTAAGGGTGAATCCCCATGGAGCGGAATAGCGCAACGCGGAACGAGAGCGGAACCAATCACGGGATCGTTTCGATAGAGCCTTCCGTTGAAACGGTCTCATGATTGGTTTAGTTCTCGTTCCGCGTTACGCTATTCCGCTCCATGGGGATTCACCCTAACGTTTACTATAGAAAAATGCGCGCATATGCGCTTTACGGAATTCACCCAATAATACTGGGTCTACAATGCGAGTCCCAGATGGTCTCAGAGTCGTAAGTCGTAAGAAATTGACCAATCACAATTGAATTTGAGGAGAATAATTGACTGAGATTGGTTAATTTCTTACGACTTACGACTCTGAGACCATCTGAGACTCACATTGTAGACCCCGCATAAGAGTCACGACATGTAAGGGTTGGTTTATAATAGCCGTAACCGTAAAAATTGGCCATTCGTATTGGCCAATTCTTGTATAAATCGATTACGATTGGCCAATTTTTACGGTTACGGCTATTATAAACCAACCCTAAGGCTGCGTCTACATGGACTGATATTTTCCGCGTAACGCGTATCGCGTAACCAATCACGAGACCGTTTCAACGGAATCTTTGTAAGCGCTC
>NJRP01000133.1:69059-82393 GCA_003063835.1 Aphaenogaster floridana | reverse complement strand
GGATAATATCTAGGATCAGTAAATTCAAAATTAAAAGAAATAAAAAATAGGCTAATGAGCCAAGTTAGCTCTTTTTTGTTTCTTTTGATTTAGAAATAGTTATACAACTCGGGGGTACATCTATCTTTGTCGGGATATTTCTGATTGGCTAAAGATTATTGTCCATAATATTTTCGTTTCTTTTGTAGCTAAACTTTTTAAGTTGTTTCTCCCTTAAGTTCGTATTACACTACAGGTTGCGGCTCGGTTGCGGTTGGAATTTGACCAATCAGAAGAAAGAATACCAATCTCAAGCTTAGTGAACTTTGTCCTTATACAGTAATACGGGCTTTACTGCATTCAGCAGACTCAACAGTTGGGCAACATTACTAGATTTTCCGCTGAATCTCGACGTTGATTTGTTGGTTCTAAAAGTAAGAACCAATCACGTTCGATTGCTACTAAGCGGTTTGTTCTGCTGAATGCGCCCCTTGTCTCCCTAACAATCAAATTTCGATTAATTTAATCGGCGATTGATTCAGTATTGTTTGAAATCAAATTTTTCTAATAATTTCTATACATATAATGCGTCGTCCCTAATCTAATCTTTCTCTACACATTAAGCAACAAGAAATAATTAATTATATCTATGTTAACAAACTAATATAAATATCCCTTGATAAGTTAATCACCGATTCATTACATTAACTGGAGTTTGTTCAAAGACCCTGAGCAGACACTTTGCCGCGTTTCATTTGAAAAAGTCATCTCAGCATTGCGCAGCCAATCAGGTTAATTCGTCTTCAGCACGCCTTCTCTGCAGTCCACACTCCACACTCCAATTATCTTCTTCACTTTCTGTTTTGCTCGCAAGACGTGACATGAACGATCCAACGCTAAAGGAGATCACGCGGCTGAGGAAATAAACTGATACGATCGTTCGTTCGTCATACACCCTGAAATTGATCGCTTTTGCACACAGTCGAAATGAACGTTTAAGCAAACCTTTGCGATCGTAAACACGAACGTCATTTACCTCAGGTAACCATCATGTTTTCCCATCTTTTTGTAAACTTGCGTCTCGATAGTGGGTGCTTTCCATTTAACACAAGTCGACAGATAAAACGTCGTTTTATCTTTCTTGGCATTCAATGAGTCACAAAGATAGAACGACACTTATATCGACTTGAGTCACTAAATGGAAAGCACCCAGTAGCTTTCTCACACAGTGAAATCTGTTTCCCACGCTACATTTTCATCTTCTATATTACTATTTATTATCCTTATTCTCTATAATCTATATTTCTATATCTTCAATTTTATAGTTTTTGTGATTTTTCAAATTTATAGAAAACTACGAAGGAAACGGTGAGAAATGTGTGAGAAATTTCTTGTACGAAAAGACGCTGAAGAGCTGAAAAGACGTTTAGCGGCGAAAGGGCAGGACGCTATTGAAACCGTAATAGATGAGATTCTGGAGGGCTTCAGTTCTAATCCCAATTCTGGAACGGACACAGTAGATTATATTATGAGCATGGTTGTGGGCGAAGAAAACTATGATGTTCAAAGCTCTCCGAACAATCCAGGACCGTCCACCATGGAAATTAAATCAGAAATGTGCCATAATACTGATGAAGCTTCCGATAAAAGTTTCGAATCACAGAGCTCTTCTACAGGATACACAAGTGCCGAAATAATTGATATTCCATCAGATTCTGATGACGACAGGGATTATTATTATTGCAACACTCCTGATGCGGATGATGTTTCAATTATCGATACTGTAAAAGTAGAACGCCATACACGTACACCACACCATACTATATCTTTACGGAAACCTTTAGACCTAACGAATAGGTTGCTGAACGAAATGACAAGTGCTACTGCTAACAGTGATATATGCTCTCCTTTAGACCTAACTAACAATAAACTGTTGCTGAACCAAGTTGCAGCTGTAACTACTAGTAATTATGAACAAGCTGTTAGCAACGAGACTCAAGTTGGACCTAAAGAAGAAATTATGGAGGAAAATAATAACGATGTTATATATACAAAGCATGTTTATAAGAAGAAAAGATCGTCGAAGAGGCCAAAACCAGGTTGCAGTAAAGATTTCGACGATGCAACTCCAGAGATAGAAAATGTCTGCCATTTTTCCAATTTGGACGAATTGCTAAAGGATGCGAAAATAATACATGCTATTCTACCTAGATTTAGTTACCGTTTGATCTATAGAATGCTCTGTAATAATCAATTTGCAAGAAATCGTATCGAGCTTACATTGTGGGATTTGTTACCGGCGGAGAGACCGCCAGCTCAACTTTCACAATATAAACGAAAATCGGACGAGGTATGTTTTATAAAATGTAAAAAAAGTTCCCGTACTGTCTTAGAAAAAGCTCAGGTAGATACAAACACATCCTTGGAAAAAAAAGGGCAGGTGTATATGACAAATGAGGAAATAGTTGCCGATACTGTAAAAGCAGATATCGAATCAGAAAATAAAGAGAAAATTGAAAAATTATTAACGGATGAAATCGATAAAATGGAATGGAATGTGCCAGAAACGGCAGTTTTGAATAATACAAGTAACGATACCAATCAACAAAGCGAGACATCAATAAAAATAGAAAAATTGGACCATACAACGGATGAACCTATGCAAGGTGTCGAATCCAGTGACAATATTAACACCGTTGTTATACAGGATTCAAAGAAACCAAAAGTCGCTTCAAAGACCGAGGAATTGCAATCGACTAAGAATTCAGAAGTTAAAAATAAATCTGAGCTACTCTTGGAGCTACTTCCTGATAATAAAGTTCCCACAAATTACATTCCGACAGTTACATTGCAACCAGCAAAGTTAACGCTTGATAGCTTTACCTCTACATCGTCACCCTTACAAAAATTCCAAAGGTTTTATAAACCGTTAATTTCTGTTTTATCGCCGCCGAAATTAAATTTAATCGCAGGAAGTTCAGCAGTGCCAAGGGCTACAAATGTAGTGCAAATCCAACCAATCACGCCTCATACATCTAATCCAACGTGTAATGCATCCACACGAAGGTTATTGAATTGTACATCATCAAATGACAAAGAAGCATCTCGTATCCCAACCATCTCGTATCCCAATATCGGTGACGCATTTCGACCGAGCGCAATTTGGCACGAACCGTTTGTTTCAAAGACTCCCGACGTTTTTGCTTCACCAAAAAATATGGAAATGGAAGGCTTTAAGTTAGCCAATGTTTATCCTGCAGTATTACCTGCATCATTTTGTAACCAACCATCGAGTTCAACAGAGACCGCTCAGAACATCTCGGACCGCCAAAAAGCGAGTAGCAGCAAAGCAAATTATAATTTAGAGCAGGAAGGAGGCAGTATGAGTACATCTCAGGTTTACAATAGAGGAAACGAAAAACAGGTAACATATGTGTGTGTGTATGCGTGTGTGTGTTAATTTTGCATAGGTTAGTTAACTTTACTTGGAAACCGATAAAATTATGCGTACATTTCATTTTCACTAAGTATTGAAGAAACGAAAAAGATATTGGGGGATTTCTTTCAGGGCACTATGAATGCAGTTAAAGAAAGAGTTAGAGAAAGACAGTTACAGAAGGCTGCGTCACAGTATTTGTTTCCAGATGCTCAACCAAAGGTATTCGCGAAAACAATATTTACATCCTCGTGTTATGATTTCTCTTTTCCGCAATCCTCGCCTATTCTTACCGATGTCTTTATATGTTGTGTTTATTATTGTTTGGGCTGCGTTTCCAATTTTAACCGAATTTTCATGAAAATTATTCTACGTATGTACATATCAGTCTCGATTGGTAATCTTACGCAGTTCCAATTCTACATTCGAGCAGTTAAAATCATAAGGCACATACGAGTCACATATAATGGTGCGAAAGGTTGTAGAAATTCTAAGTTTAAATTTCCAGTTTATTCTCGCTTTCATGTATTTCTTTCATAAACTTATATTTTATAAGCTCCAAGGTTGGGTAAGTTAAATGATGATAAGCTCTTATAAAAGATTCCTTCCTCTTTATAATAGATTCCTTCAACTGTTTGCAGTTCACATTTTTCAAATGAATGGATATATAGTTTTATTATTATCATAGATAGGTATTAATCAATTATCTTCTTTTTAGAAACACTTATCGCTAATAGCCAATGTGGAAAATGCAAGCCTGGAAAAGCCGAAAGATACAGCAAAAGATGCTAATCCTAAAGAAATAATATTAAATGAGAAAGCTAATAAAATATATGTTAAATTAATACCCATGTTCCCACGTACAAAAACTACTTTTATTAAACAATTATGTCATAATTATGTTAAAGATGATGGGCAATCACAAAATGAAGCATCATTATTAGAAACTTTAGTTGAGATGTTGCTCAATTGTGACCAAGAGAATCTGTTAGTCGAAAAAGCTAAGCCATTACCAGTGGCGGAGGAGCCCAATCCGGCTTATGACATGAATGAGCAATATGCCGATTTATTAATGATATTCCCTGAAGCAGATCCTGTATATTTAAGAGATATAACCGAACAAATGTACAGTGATCCCGAACGAATCAAAGAATTTGTCCAATCAAAATTGGAAAACCCGGATTATCCAACGAGAACGCAATATCTGGCTAAAAAGAAGATTACAGAACAACAGAAACAGTACACTACGGATTTCAAAGTGGAACAATTCCTGGAGATGTTTCCAGATCCATTTTCATACTTCGAAGATAACAAAAGGAAATGCCAATTTAATCCACATGCAGTAGATTTTCTCAAATATTATTTCATTAAAATAAGGGTAAGTAAGACGTACATTGAGATATTCTTTCAAATGCATAATTTATTCAAATTCTTTTTGATTATGGATTTTCAGTTGGTTTAAACTTTAGAATTCATTATTATTACTGTATTTC
Source organism: Aphaenogaster floridana (assembly GCA_003063835.1). NCBI lineage: Eukaryota > Metazoa > Arthropoda > Insecta > Hymenoptera > Formicidae > Aphaenogaster > Aphaenogaster floridana. The sequence goes on along the minus strand of NJRP01000133.1, from coordinate 77,485 downwards.
CGTTCTCTACGAAATCCAATAGTGTTCTTAGATTTATCTTGGATTATTTACTTGAACAAGTTACCTGTACAGTTAAGAATACAATGATAATGAAATATGTAAAATATGCAATACTTTTTGCAGGTAAATACATTGGTGAAAGTATATGCTCAATATATGCATAACTTGAGCTTGACTGCGAATGCTCTGGAAGCATTAAATCCTGATATGAAAACTAAACGATATTGTAATAAGATGGCTCTTACAGAAGATATTCCGTTTCTTCAAGAGTGTGCGTTTATACAACACAAAATGGACCTTAGAAAATATTTGGATAAAGTGAAAACAAAGGAAGAACAAGAATTTAATGAACTTAAAGTACGAAATACTTTAAAATATAAATCAAAACTGTTTTTTTTTTAGATAAATCATTATTTTCTATTAATTTCTTTCTTTTAGGAAAAAAATCAACTGCTCGAATGTCAGTGTTGTTACGATAACGAATGTATGCCATCGAAGTGTTCCACGTGTGAGGACGGTCATATTTTCTGCAATTTATGTATTGTACGGAGTACAGACGTGGTTTTAGGAGACGGCAATACACGAATTGATTGTTTGTTAAAGTGCGGATGTGAATTTCCTATATCTGTACTTCAGCGAGTATTACCGCCAACTAAATTCAGTATTCTGCTGTGCAAGCGGCAAGAGGCGGAAGTAATAGCTGCTGGACTAGAAGGCTTAGTATCATGTCCATTTTGCCACTTTGCATCTATACCACCACCCGAAGATAAGATTTTTAAATGCCTCAATCCAGAATGTATGAAAGAATCTTGCCGGTGAGTGTTATTATATATCTTGATGTTATTACTGCAATTTTGATGTTGCCATCGAATTTTGTCATCATATTCTGTGTTTGATTAAATTGAAATATGAATGGAGATTGCAAGTTTCAGAACAGTCCAGAATGTATACAATACTTCTTATTTCATAGAATATTTTCTTTGATCTTTGTTTTAATATAAATTTGTGAAGGAACATTCATATTTCCATCTAATATTATATATTGCATTTCAAAGCACTGATGGTTCAGCACTTGTTTCTGAAATATTCAAAAGTAAGGCAGGGAGCACACACTTCTCCATAACGCAAAAGGCATAATGCATAAGGAAATCAGCCAATCAGAATCCTCGGAATGAGGAGTGGGGATGAAAATTAAGGATTTTGATTGGATGATTTTCTTATGCATTATGTGTTATGCGTTATGGAGAAGTGTGTGCTCCCCGCTTAAACGTGACTACACATTATACACTGATAAATTGTTTTGGTATTAGATTATGCAAAGAACTTAATCATATACCTCTAAAATGCAACGAGAAAAAATCCGAGTCTGCACGTCTGTACTTGGAAGAGAAGATGACTGAAGCTCTGGTACGGAAATGCTACCGTTGCAGCAGAATGTTCTTCAAGGAAGAAGGCTGTAATAAAATGACTTGTATATGTGGCGCCCAGATGTGTTACATTTGTGACAAACCAGTAACTGATTATAAGCACTTCCAAGGTCAAGGAGCAGAACGTTCAAATCTGTAAGTTTTGATAATATGCAATTCGATATTATCATGCAGTTGAGTCAACATTGGCTGCGTTCAGCAGAAAAAGCAGCTTTGTAACTGTTGTAAAATTCTTTAACATGATTGGTTTATACACTTAGATCCAGGAGGAACCAAGGGCAAGAACCAATCATATTAACGAATCTTACAACAGTTGCAAAGCTGCTTTTTCTGCTGAACGCGGCCATTATCTTATCTTACGTTTTTTTTTGTTTAACATAGGTGTCCATTATGGAGTGACGATCGTCGTTTGAATGCCGAGTCTGTAATCAAAGTTTGTCAGGAAACTATGAAACAGATGAAAGAAAAAGATCCTGAAATTAATATCAATGTTAATGGACTTTTACCGAAGCTACCGCCTAAAAGCAAGGGTCCTCATGAAGATATTGGTCACGGCGCAATGGTATATATACAGTCTGCATATCCAAATAAGTGCGCATATATCGGTGGTTTAAAATATAAATATTATAATGCTAAAAAAATTGTACATATTACTTGGCGAGTCGCCAAATGCAATTTATTTATCGCATTATGCGCAATCTAGAGAATGTAATATTTACACAATATATATACACACATGTAATCTTTATGTTTTAAACCACATTAATATATTAATGAACAAGATATTTAAAATATCTCTATATTTAAATATAATATATATTTTACATTTTAAAGGTATTCATCTTGATTTAATTATATATCAACATTTGAAAATTATTTATTTTCAGATGCGTTTACATGATAGGTTTGCGAGGCAATTTCCATGACAACTTTGCATTGCTGTTAAGTATTAAGAAAATGGTTGTTCTTTATTTTGTTTAAAAATTTCAATTAATATTGTGTTATATATCAGAAGTTATATATGAGAATATTTCTTTTACGTACAATTTGCCAATCTATTCTTGATACAATATAAATAACTAGTTATGACAGTGTTTTGTGAGCCAATAGTTTTTGCTAGTCCTATTCACTTATATATATATACAGTTGCATACGTTATTATAAGAATGGAAGTACAAAATGAAATAATAGAATACAGATAGATATAACTATTATATAACACAAATTGAGGAATTGGATGTAATGAGAATTTGAACATGTTTTGGATTTGAGAAAAATAATAAAAGTGGAATAAATTGAAGGACAAGATAAAAGGAGCATGATGAACTTTATTTCTGATTATTTATAATAATCAGATGTGGCATATAAAAAAGAACCAACTTACATCGTTATTGCGCCTTCTCAATTCCTCAATTTATTTTATAGCTATAAAGTGTTATCAAACAATAAGCATTTTAACTCACGTAATTTAATGTTTTTTATATGATGAGATTGCAACATATTTTTTTATGAGTTCACCTATGAAAAATACATTTGTTCCTATTTTATAGAAATAGTTTATATTATATAATACACAATCCTTCTTTACTTCTTTTAGAGAGAGAGTTGCATGCTGATAGATTATCTACACAGAGTAATTATTAATCATTATGAGCAGTGTAGTACTTTCTAAATTTCCTTATCGTTTTCTTTGTCCAAAGCATAAGTTTATGTGCAAAAAGCGTAAAAGTGCAGAGTAACAATTAAATAAACACTTGTTGTGAATGATAAAATGTTATATCTGTGATGTATGTGTATGCGACGACATAAATATACACTCATTCGACTGTTTTGAACAAATTTCTTTTTTTTTTTATAGAAATGATACATTTTCGACAAACATGCAAATGTTTATTTGCAAGGATTAGAACTGAATAGCAAAAAGTACAAACATTTTCTACGATAAAACGATTTTTCACGATTTTATCCATTCATTTTGTTAATTAAATTATAGCAAAGTAAATTGATGTGAATTGAGAGTGAAGAAACGTATTTTATACAGGATGACTCAAAGTCATTTCCACGATATTTTGATTTATAGATTAAAATGGGTCACCTTGTATATAATATATTTTATATGTTGGAGTTGCTGCAGTTTTCTCACATGTTAAATGCGAAATTCGATGACGTCGAGTATCGTACGATTAGATTACTTATCGTAAAGGTTTCATTTACATTTTATCTGTTGCACTGACGCAGATATCAGAAGTGACGCAGATATCAGAATAGCATGCATCAAATTAACGTAGGAGAGGCACGAATATTAATTGCGAATAATAATAATAAATACATCAATGCAAATGGCATTCGAGAAGTCTTCAAAAATTCGTAATCCGCTACCAGCAACAGGTAGTTCGCGGCAGCCACACACTTGACACTTAATGATTGGCATTCGATGGGAAACTCTTGTGCAGTTACAGTTTGTCGTGCCTATAAATATTCCATATTCAATTCCTAGGAGAGTGCGCAACGGAAAATAACGGAATGAGAGCACGGAAATAAACTGTGCTTGTATCAAGGTCATTCCTCATTTGCAGCGATAAAAAACAACGAGATAAAGATGGAGGTCAACACATGACGTCAAAAAACACAATTTGGCGATACTATGAACATCCTTGTATACTGGATGAAGCTTGAACGATGGAGCAGTCGTCCGGCGAATGAGAGAATTCTGGAGCACGGCTCCCAGTTCTCAGAGCGCGACTCCGTCCTAAGTTACAAGGAATTTTGCGTGAAATTTTGTGAATAGAAAAATATTGTGCGTGGCAATAACTGCTGTCCATTTGGTGCAACAGATGCTTCGTAGAGTTCTTTGTCTTCCCGACCGGTCGATCGAATGCTTCGAAGTATTCAAAGTAGTGCTAAGTGGACCGCAGCCGGAGGCAGAATCAAACGGCAAACGAAGGTAACTGAAGACGGATTGTTATTTCACTGCGACCGAATCTACGTAAAGAGAGAGGAAGAATAGTGAGTTTTTGCAATACCGTCTTTTAGATATGGTGAACGCTAAAATCACGTTATTGGGTCGACCCAATAACGTGATTAGTCTTTCGACCCAATAACGTGATTTTAGCGTTCACCGTATCTAAAAGACGGTATTGCAAAAACTCTCTAATACTTAGCGATACTTTGCGATAATTTTGTGGTACAAAACATCTGTTAGGAAAGAGAAAGGGAAAAGCGTACGATCCAATGTACGGTTTTGGAGTACGGAAGCTCATAAAAGAAGAAAAGGAAGAAGGAGAAGTAGAGGAAGAAGAAGAAAAAAGAAACGTCCTTCACGCTGGCGTTCATCGGCACGGCAAAGAGCCGGTTTATCGAACAACATTGTGTACGTGACAAGGTTGAACGTTCTGATTCAATGGCGGAGAATCAATTAAGGGATCGCCAGCTATTTTCGTAGCTTCCCGATTTGATGAAGAACGCTCAAGAAAATTTATTTGTCACACAGCCGATCGAACATCTCTCTTCATCGAGGACATCCAGACGGGGTGCGATCGTCTGGACAATATTGCTGTGACGTCTGACAGTCGTCCCATTCCTTTTTTTTCCAAATAACTACTTTTCGGACATTTGCTTTTGTGTCCTGGGGCGAGTTCACGGCTTTATTTTTGGGAATGGCGTGTTATAAGCTAAGCCGCTGTCAATTAAGAGACAGATCGTGTTCGGCTTCAAAATTCAGCAAAAAAGAGACGTAGCATAAAACGTGGATATTATGAGCGAATAAATGATTGAGAAGATAGACTAATATATAAACCGCCTAATTAACGGAACATCTAGACATTTATGTCAATCTGAATTTTTCGTATGTAGCCATTCAGCATTCCGAATGAGTCGCTGCGTGTGTGTGTGTGTGCGTGCGTGTGTGTCTGCGTATGTTTGTGCGCGTGTCGATATTAATATGGCCCGGGATGAATTATGCGAAATTATTCGCCGCTATAGAAAAACAACAAAAGATCGAATTAAAACGTGGCCCCGGGCCCTTCTCTCTCTCTCTCTCTCTCTCTCTCTCTCTCTCTCTCTCTCTCTCTCCCTCTCTCTCTCTCTCTCTCTCTCTCTCTCTCTCTCTCTCTCTCTCTCCCTCCCCCCCTCTCTCTCTTTCAGCACTTATCAGTTGTATCATAGCACAGTAAACCCTTGCGTAATACGTAGGATGAATTCACGTTGTACGAATCCGTGTCACATAAAAAACTCCGAACCCGTATATTAAATGTGGAGACAAATTCGTAATTATAGACAATGATTTATAGTGAAAAAATTATTTATTTCTGTTTTTCGAAGATAATCGTTCGACATTCCGAACGAGCCGCCACGTGTGTATATGCGATTTATTATAAATTTAACATAATGAGAAATTATCTTTATTTTGTATTAAGAATTTAAATATTTTGTTAAATTCATAAGGAGCGAAATCTTAAAATAATAATATTATTATGCGGCGTGGTTATATAAGATTCCACAAAACTCGAAATTTAATAAAATTATCAACAAGGACAGAATTCCGCCGTGTACCAGAAATGACTCTGCCACGGAAATTCGAAATATACAATTTGACAATTGCGCAGAACTGTACCAAATACGCAATTTCAACCCTTGACCCACGAGGTGCGATATATGCCCAGATAGCAAAGAGAATCCAAAAAGAATTCTTTTGGAATCTCCGAATTATGAGATATATATATGTGTGAATTCCTTTTTCATTACATTTCTGTTCTAAAAGCACTCTTAGGGGTTCAAAAAGAATTCACTTTTGTGTCACCAATTCTGGGCTCTTTTTTCAGATACAAAAGGAATTCTTTTTATACTCCATAAGAATACTATTGAAAAGGAATTCTTTTTGAGTTCATTTCGAACAGATTACGCTAATTCATATAGAATTTAAAAAAGTGAATTCTTTCTGAACTCAAAGACCACCTGTGCTATTTGGGTGGATATTAATTTCTTTTTTTTTCTTTTCTTTCAATTAAGCCCATCGCACATGAAATGCATAGCGTAGCATAAGCCTAACATAAGACCGCTAAACCAATGAACATCCAGCATAAAGTCGCCATATTGATTTACATAAGATGCTCATTGGTCCAGCGATCTTATGTTATGCTTATGCAGCCTATGCAATTTCATGTGCGATGGGCTTTACAGTCTTTGTAAAATTATATTTGTGATTTTCTGTCCTGTTTTAAAAATTAAAATCCTAAAAATTGAATGTGACAAATATGGTGGGGAAAAAACGAATCGCCATCTTGAAAACTGCGGGTGATAGAGATGTATGCTGTTCTTTTTTGCTACACTTCTGAACTAGTACAATAAGTTGGAATGAGACAAATATATTTTCCTTCATATTCTAACTTATTGCACTAGTTCAGAAGTGCAGCTAAAAAGAACAGAGCATACATCTCGATCCTATTAGCATGGTACTGTGACTCACATTACTTGAGTCGGATATCCAAAAGGGGTCTAAGAAGAAGAAGAAGAAGCATACATCTCGTGGGTTAAAGGTTAAGGGTTAAAAAAGCATCGCGTGTATGTACGAGGGTAATTTATCGTGTAATACGAGGATTATCGCGAACGTTACAGAAAACGGGGGTGCATTCGGGTTTTCCAGGGAAAATGCTGGGACCAATTAGTTGACTTGGATCAAGCTCGGATTAACTTATCGAGCGATACCTGTATCATTTCGTTAGCATGGACAGAATGATTAATTTTTTGTTTGGCACGTAAATAAGAAGATAGTTTAGAGATTCGGCGGACATGAATTATGCGACTTGGAATTTACCGCGAGCCCCTCCGCACAAGTTGGACCAGATTAATCCGGGTTCGAGGCTCGGACAAAGTTGCCCCTTAAAAAAAGATAAAGAATAAGTTAAGCCGAGATTAAAGTTAATCTACATTATAATTAATGGAAATGGAGATAAGGGGCGACTTATTTTGACCGAGCCTTCGGATTAATTAATAATTTAGAATAAATTATTTGGAATAAATTCTTAATAAATTAGAACTAATTCTTAGAACTAGAAAAAGATAAAGAATAAGTTAAGCGGAGATTAAAGTTAATCTACATTGTAAAAAGGTTAGAGGCCAAGAGACGAGCAAATAATTACACAAAGATGTAAACTTTAGATAAATAAATAAATAAATAATTTAATGTCAAAACGTTTCAACTGCACAGAGTCTTCTTCAGTATAAAATATTAGTCACATTCGTATAAAAATAAAATAAAAATAAACATAATTGAACTAAAAAAATGTGAAATTAAATTAATAGTAGTTATAAATATAAAATTCCACTAGGAAGGATTGTAATGCGTCATATGTCGGACAGACTGAGAGAAAACTTAAAATGAGACTAAAAGAACATATGAATAACTTTAAATTAGACCCTTCTAAACATTCAGTTATTACCGAACATATCTCGAATTTTAATCATACGTTTGATTGGGATAACCCGATAATTTTAGACACTGAACGTAATTTCTATAAAAGACTTGTTTCCGAAATGATTTTTATTAAAGAACAAAAAAACGGTATTAATAATAATAAAGATACTGAAATGTTGGACGGTGCCTATTTTAATATTCTTGACGAACTAGCGAACAAATAACTTAAAAAGTTTTAACGTTTGATTATAAACATCTATTTACAATTTTAACATCTGTCACCTTTGAAGCGATCTGTTTATTCGTGATAGTCCTATTATTCTAATATCAGTATATCTGTGATTGTCAAACCATTAAGAGGCTACACCGTTAGTGCTTTACTAGAGGTGTGCGAATAGTTCGAATTCGAATCGAATCGAATCACAGTAGATTCGATTCGATTCGTTTTCGAATCTAAAAGATTCGAATTCGAATAGTTCGAGAATTTCGAATCGTCAATAGTTCGATTTCGAATCGATCACCTATTTTAATTGCTTCATTTATATCTTCCGCGCGACCAATCTTGTATCAGCGCGTACCCATTCTCC
>NJRP01000133.1:44240-68364 GCA_003063835.1 Aphaenogaster floridana | reverse complement strand
GTTCTTTTTATATTTTTGATCATGTTTTGTAAGTTTCTCTTCTTTCTCACTTCAAATTTTTTATCATTCAAAAGGACATTGAATTCCATGTTCGTCTTTTTACCTATTTAATTATTATACGAGAGAGAATAATTTATTACCTCTGGCCTTTTTCAATTATTTTACAGATCTTTAACAACTTTATTTCTATATTTGACTATCTCTTTTCGGACTCTACCCCTCTTTTGAATTTATTCTGAATGGACTCTATTCTTTCTCGCTTCCGAACGAAGAATTAATAAGATGATTTTTACACCGAAGGACGACTACTCTAGTTTTATTACAACAATGACGGTTAACGCGGATATTAACATCTCAACTTCCACATTTTATCACATACGAACTTTGACATGTCATTTTTGTGATAGTTTCGGTATGGCCTCTTACCATTTTATTGCTTCCCTTGCTAGTGGAATTTTATATTTATAACTACTATTAATTTAATTTCACATTTTTTAGTTCAATTATGTTTATTTTTATTTTATTTTTATACGAATGTGTTTTATACTAATATTTTATACTGAAGAAAAGACTCTGTGCAGTCGAAACGTTTTGACATTAAATTATTTATTTATTTATTTATCTAAAGTTTACATCTTTGTGTAATTATTTGCTCGTCTCTTGGCCTCTAACCTTTTTATTTTGCTTTGCATACACGAGCTTGATTGTTATTTAACTTGTATTAATCTGCATTAATGAAAATGGACATAAGGGGCGACTTTGACTGCTTCGGATTAATTAATAATGTATATAGATAAATTGTTAATAGAATAAATTATTTAGAATAAATTTTAAATAATAAATTAAAACTAATTTTTAAAACTAGAAAAAAATGAAGAATAAATTAAATCAAGATTAAAGAATGAAGAATAAATTAAACCGAATTAAACTATATTAGTGGAAATAGACATAAGGAGCGACTTTGACCGAGCCTCCGGATTAATTAATAATTTAGAACAAATTCTTAATAAGTTAGAACTAATTCTTAGAATTAGAAAAAGACAAAGTTAAACCGAGATTAAAATTAATCTACATTAATGGAAATGGACATAAGGGGCTTTGACCGAGCCTCCGGATTAATTAATAATTTAGAATAAATTCTTAATAAATTAGAACTAATTCTTAGAATTAGAAAAAGATAAAGAATAAGTTAAACCGAGATTAAAGTTAATCTCCATTGGTGGAAATACGTACATTTCCATCAATGTAGATTAACTTTAATCTCAGTTTAACGTACTCTTTATGTATTTCTAGTTCTAAAAATTAGAAAAAGATAAAAAAAGGAGTAAGTTAAACCGTGTTTAAACTTAATCTACATTGGTGGAAATGGACATTAGACCTTACTCTACGTCGGAAGTTAATCGACGTCGGGTGGGATCGATGTCTAATGCCTAGAGAGCGAGCCACGGATGCATGGACATCCGTTGCGGTTCCGCGGCGTGGCCGCGGCGACGCGAAAGCGAGACGCGCCACTGCCACTGTGCGCGAGACAGTCGTTGGCGAGCTTTCGGCTATGACGGTCACGTTGCTCCCCCAGCAGTCGATAGTACAAACGGAACCTCCCCCCGGCCTCAAAAGCCGCCTGCTCTAACGGCCGTGCTTGTATTGTACCGGTACGTAAATGTCGTCTCTATTTTCTGTCGGGGCCGCGCGAACAAATCGCGCCGTATCGATCGTATAGCGCAGTTTCGTACGTCACTCTCGTGACAGTTCTAGTGCGTGCTCTGAAAGGGTCGATGCCTTCCGTCGGCTTTACAAAAATAGTATATGTATATCTGATGCATGACATATATATATAGGTAAAACTGGCTTACACGCTTACACACACATAGGTAGGTAGCGTACACATGAGTAATTATTATATTTTTATGTACGTATATGATATATATAGTTAAAACGTGTATAATATGAGTATAATATATGTTATACATGTATAAAATTTATACATGTGTGTATATATATATATATATTTATTTATGTATAATAAAATAAAATAATTATATATATAATTATTATTTGATTTAATGTAATTTAATTTATTGCGTATAAGATTTATTATATACTTATAACATTTACATGAAAAAGAAGAAAAAAAGAACGAAATTGTATACGCGAATGACCAACAAGACTGCTGTTACAATAGTTGTCAGATAGAATAGAAAAATAAAAAGATAACAGTTGAGTACAAGAGAATACACATGCATATATATATATATATAATGTATAAGGAACACACACATACATATATAAAATGTATGTACACTAGCGCTCAAAAATACAATATTTGCCCACTCTAATTTCTACATGAATTTTTAAAATGTTTAATTTCTATTCTAATTTTGTTATATTCTCTTTATATTTGTAGAATGAAAATTTTTGATCTATCAAACATCCCAGGTAGCAAGCTGGCGTTATTTGTCGTCATTTGTCGTCATTTTGACGTCAAAATGACGACAAATAACGTCAGCTTGCTACCTGGGATTATTATTACATTCAATGTCCACTCTTAAAATTGTTATGTATATATATATACACAAAATTGTCGTGTGTATATATATATACACACAAATGCATTTACATTTTAGAGGTCGATTTCTAATAATAATTTTCTATCATTTCTTCGGCACGCCTTCATTGCGTCGCACGCATTACAAAGCCGCGGTCATTTAAATGAACGTCTTTGTATTCAATACGCGCGCCGGAAATGATTTACGGAATTATAATTGCGATCGCGCGCGCGCGCGCGCACGTCCACGTTTCGTTCTCGAAACGGACGCGTCACTCGCTCCCACGTCAACGAGCGATTCTAATGTAAAACCGATTGTCTTCCAGCAGTTGCGTAAAGAGCGTTTCGTTACTCGGACAATTCGTTCGCGGGGCTCGCAGGCCCGACGTGAGGATTCGAATCGAACTCGTCGCGCGATCGAGCTCGGCTACAGAGCAGCTGAAGATAGGAAATTCCTCCTCGAGGCAAGCAATTCCCCCGGATACCGTTAGAACACTCATCCGCAGCGCTATTTGCAGCGAGAAACCCGCGGCGGAGAACGCCGCTTCGTTCGTTGTTCTATCGAGAAACCCACGGCTGCACCGACGAGCTTTCAAACCGTAATTATCCCCCCCCCCCCCGTTAAGTCAACAAGGTCGGATCCCGGCCGTGAAATCGGTGCGCCGATAAAGTAATTTCACGATGCGCGTTTCAAGCCGCGACACGAACTGGTTTTTTGACAGAAAAATGGAAGAGAGAGAGAAGAAAAGCGAAAGGAAAAGAAAAGGGAGGGAAAGAGGAGACTCGCTTCTGCCTTTCGATCCGCGGATCACGTGCGATCTATACGGGTTTGCTGCGGGCGGTGCTACTTTAATTGCCTCGCTTCGCAAGACATCGCGAGATTTTTTTCAACGTGGCGTAAAAATTGCAAATAAGACAAATAATGGCGAAGAAGACATGTGTACGCGTTACATATTAAAAGAACGGACTGACAGAAAGAAGAAATATGGATTGTGTCGGTAATGGCATGTGTGGTTATTCGCGACGGTCGTAAAAGTTAACGGCGATTCGTTCGCGAATCGTTTGACGAAGAGCCGCGGCTCTTGGAATACACGATCGAAATTTACGTCGAGAACAGCGCACGTATTTATGTATTATTTTGTGAAAGTAGGACGGTTCGTCGTTTATTTGCACCTACTTCCACGTCTCTCCGCGTGACTCACTTCCTCTTTCACTTATTTCGTCCGGCTCGGCGCTCCTCCGTGCCTTCTTCGAAACGGCACAGAAGTTCCTTCAACGACGCCTAGGCCTCTTGTCCGACGGCTATTAATAATAATAATATAATAACAATAATAATAATAACTTTATTGAATGCAAGTAATAATAAGAAATCAGGCATGCTACACTGAAAAAAATTCTTGGTAAACTTGTGAGATGCATTTAGTATACTTTCTTTTGAAGTATTTGATTATTATTACCGATTATAATAATAATAATGAAGCATTTTGTAATAATTATAAAAGAGCAAGTTTTGTTTAGTTGAGCCAACTATAAATTATGTAATACTTATCATACGTTTAGTTGAAACTATTTCACCTAAGGTGCTTGGTTATGATAAGTATTACATAATTTAGTTGGCTCAACTAAACAAAATTTGCTCTTTTATAATTATTACAAATGTTTATAAAGTTATAATGTTTATACCAAGCATCCTAGGTGAAATAGTTTCAACTAAACGTATGATAAGTATTACACAATTTAGTTGGCTCAACTAAACAAAATTTGCTCTTTTATAATTATTACAAAATGCTTTGTTATTATTATTATAATCGGTAATAATAATCAAATACTTCAAAAGAAAGTATACTAAATGCATCTCACAAGTTTACCAAGAATTTTTTTTCAGTGTAGCATGCTTGGAATAAAGTGTGCTTTATACCAAGCACCTTAGGTGAAATAGTTTCAACTAAACGTATGATAAGTATTACATAATTTAGTTGGCTCAGCTAAACAAAGTTTGCTCTTTTATAATTATTACAAATGTTTATAATTATTATATAAAATGTTTTGTAATTATTATTATAATCGATAATAATAATCAAATACTTCAAAAGAAAGTATACTAAATGCATCTCACAAGTTTATTAAGTTATCAAGAATTTTTTTCAATGTAGATAGTGCATATGTACATAAAATATAAATTCAGATATTAAATTACAGACAAAAGACGAGGTTACAGCTTAAATAATTTAATTCCTGACCTGAGAGATATTACATACTCGTACGCATTGTGTTGTTAAGAAAAAAATTACAGAACAAAAAATTACATTAATAAAGATAGACTGATATGTGACCAACACAATATATTCACGGAAAGAACGGTTTTGCTAAAGTGTCTAAAAATTTAGTCAGATACATATCAGGAAATAATTATGTTGGACCCTCCAAAATAATTATGTAGGACGTTCAAGCTGTTTGCTAGGATGTGAAAACTTTTTGCAGCATTGTCATTGTCCTGCATAATTATTTTGGATGGTCTAACATAATTATTTTCTGATCTGTATCTGGCTAAATTTTTAGATACTTCAGCAAAATCGTTCTTTTCGTGTAGAAATATAGGCTATTTTCGGGCTGGATTTTTTTGCCTAAAAATATTTTATTGCGTGAATTTATATACATTTTATACCTTATATTAGTTAGATTATTATCAATTTAATCTAACTAATCTGATATTACTATTTCCACAGCTTTAGCTGAGAAAACTGCGTTTTAAGACCGAATGGTAATCGGCGCGTAGATGGCTGAGCTATAAAATGTATATAAATTAACGCAATAAAATATTATTAGGCAAAAAAAGATCCAACACGACCAAAAAAGCCTATAGTTCTATACAAAAAGTTAGAGTTAAGAAACTCGATTCTGCTTTCATTAACATCGTTTTGGAATAAAACTGACTGTTCTGCTTCTTCAGCGGTTTTTTTACATGCGCATAAGTATTTTTTTCTAACAATAATCGTAGCGGTCGATGACAACGTGACGACGTAAAAACGGAACGTAAGAACGGAACGCGTTCGTATTACCCGTACATTTAATGATATGCGGTAACGCCGGTAACCTTCATAGCTTATCGCGAGATAATAAAATGATTTTATGAAGTTTGCTGTTTCATGTTTTTTTTGGTTGATCGACTTTTTTCCTGTTGGGGGAGCGGCCGATGTGTATTAACTACAACACGCTGTAATTAATATTCCCTCGTATATTTTTCTGTAATTATCAATGTGCGCGTGATTGATTGGCCGCAGTGGCGGATCCTGGGGGGGGGGGGGATTTGGGGTTAAACCCCCCCCCTTTCAAATTAAAAGAAATCAATTTTGCTACATCCCATTTAAAAAATTTAGATAATGAAATGCATTTAGTCGCCTCCCATCCTTATTATTAATCATATAGGCTGCGTTCCATAAAGCGCATATGCGCGCAATAATTTTGCCAAAACCCCCCCCCCCATTATCGACGTCAGGATCCGCCACTGATTGGCCGCATTAGATCGCAATCTTTACGTTCAAGATGATAGTTTGTGTAATAAATTTTTTCAAGAATTTATCAGTTTTGATAGCTTGTTTTTTAAACATCGCGAAATAGAGAGACTGTTATTGTTAGGAAAGACTATAATTTTTAATAAACGGTTAAGGCCCATCTACATAAGTCGCAACATGCAAAACGCAATTCGCAAACGTAAATAAAACATATCACGCGTGCGCATAAACAAATGAATGACATGCGAATTCGTGATACGTTTTCTCTGCGTTTGCGAACTACATTTTGCGTGTTGCAACTTATGTAGATAGGCTTTTATACATTTTCCCCGGAAACGCTCTAATTCTTTTCTGGAATTATTTTGAGTATTTAACAAAATGTTTATGGTATATAAGTAGGAATAAATACTGTCGATCTCTTATTATTTTATTTTACTACAGTATTGAAAAATTAAAATTATACTTTTATCCAAATGCAGGACGCGCATGATTTCTCAATCAAATTACGAGAAAGTTTACGCATTTAAAAAATTTATTCGAGTGAGGACGTTATTGCACGCAAACACATACACGCGATTTCGTTGGTGGCGTGCACAAAAGATTGCATTATTATTCATCCTCATTATTATTATCGTAAATAATAAGGCTACGGTTACAGTGAACTCGTCAGAACAAGTTTGTTGTTCAAACGAGTTTGTTTCTTCGTGTCCAAATTCGTGTGATTTGCTGGAATAGATATCGAAAAACTAATCAATTTATAAACAATTTAAATTGAGAGATAGGCCAATGACGGTCACAGCGGATCTTAGGGCTCCAATAATATTAATGTGTGACTTTTCTATAAACTGCGCGCCGTTACTATCGGTCTTGAAACGCAGCTCTCGAATATCACAATATTAAATTGAAAATCAATTTTTAATGATATTGATGCTAACAAGCATCTATAAGATAATCAATTTAGTGTTTGAAAATAGGAGTCTGTGGGATATGAGGGAAAAAACGTATCATAACCGAGCCATATCTCGTGAGAAGTGGGAGAAGATTAGTCAAGATTAATTCGGTACATTCAACAGATCTTGAAATAACGTATGGTATTCTCCATTTCTTTCTCTTGAAGCAAACACTTTATTCACGTATTTAGTTGTTCCATTCACAAGTAAAATTTTTAATAATAGACTTTCTAAAAAGTACGAATCATCTTGCGTAGTTGCAATACTGAGCTCTTAAAATTCCGAACTCTGAGGTTACAACAAGACTGCATTTCGTCAGAATACGCATTTACTATAACCACCTATTTCTGATAAAACAATTTAGATGAATTCATCAGAACAAAAGGTCGTCAGAACACGCATCTACTGTAACACCATAGCCTAACGGTGATGATTCAATCTTTTACGCGCAAGTGTGTTTGCGATTATAGTTGCTTTCAAATCGCGTATCGAATTCACACCTAATCGCTATGATATAATATATTATATGCGTTAATGACTTCCTGATCCATACGACCGATAATATAAATAATTTGCAATCGCAGATAAGAGAAATACGGGCATGCGCGTAATCGCATAGATTTTGCGCAATTCTTCCGTCGACGCGCGTCGGAAATAGATTAGGTAGGTATTTGTATTTTTTTCTCTTCTGTTTGCGTTCGAAGACGCGTGGGACGGATTACGAAATCTTGGCGCGTTCGTCGACGCGGGTCTCTCGATCGCCGGCCAGTCGCGTGCCGGATGCAAATTCGTGTTCAGGAACTCGCACTCACGGTCGAAGTAAAAGTAAAAGTCGTAAAATTCGCGGCTCGTTGAACTAAAATCAATGTGAATGTAACGTAAGACCAATGCGAGCCGAAACATTCTTGTTTACGCGCGCCAACGACCGGCGTTTTTGCCTCGCGTTGGTCTCTCTCTGCCTGCGGCACTCGCGTTGATTTAACCCTCCGAAGCTGAGTCAAAATCAAAAACCAAAATCTGTAAAGCCTATATATTAGACTATTTAATTTTGATTCTTTGAAATTAATTAGTGCCTTTTAGTCAACATAAATTAAATAGGTCTCATAGATTCAGCATGAATAACTCTGTTAAGCTTGTATCAGACAATGCATTGGAGATTGAGGATTGCGAATTGGAGATTAGAATTTGACCAATCGGACAAGTTTTATTTTAATTCGTTTTGTTTTGATTGACTGAACTCTAATCTCCAATTCGCAATCCTCAATCTCGAATACATAATCTGATACAGGCTTAACACAGTTACTGAGATCTGGGTATGTGAGACCTATTTAATTTATGTAGACTAAAAAGCACTAATTAATTTCAAGGAACCAAAATAATATATAATTCGTATAAAAAAGAATTAATAATAAGTTTATTTTATTTAGCGATAGATTAGGCAAAGAGATTTATAATTTAGTGGGTTCAATAAATCCACCGTCAGCTCAGGAAGATAAAAACATCCTGTCTTACGATCTCCCCGTAAAGTCTCATTCGCGATCAATCGACGGTGATCAAAGTAACAACGAAAATCCCCCCAAGGAGAACAGAAAAGTCAAAATAATGTCTATTTGACATCATATTGACCAAATTTATGTCATTTTTTGGTCATGATTAGAAATCTCGATCTCAGATGACTTAAAAATGACTTTATTTTGACTCCTTTTTTATATGTCTTTTTGATTTTTAGATCGAGGTTTCAATCATGACCAAAAAATGACATAAATTTGGTCAATATGATGTCAAATTGACATTATTTTGACTTTTCTGTTCTCCTTGGGCCATTCTCTTCTTCTTCTTCTTCTTCTTCTAAGCCCCCTGGTGGATATCCGAAAATCCCATTCTCGAGAGAAACGCCTACTCGCTTCGAAAATTGCAGCACCGGCAATTCATTATCCGATGCCTTGTATGTGTGATTTTATCGCGTGATAGAGATAAGTATTGTTTATACAGCGATAAAAAGTGTTACTCGGAAAATTTATGAGAATATAAATCGTCTTTCAGGAATGATGAAAAGAAGATGTTGTACGGTTTAATCTGTTGATAAAACGTAGCCGTTACCTTGAAGCAGAATAATCGCGTGAGAACCGCCGAATCATGCACTGAATGGAAGGAAGCGCGTTCTTTATAATGTAAGCCTCGACGCGGTAAAATCGCAATTTACGCGGTAATACCGGATTTTACATGTTTACGAACGGACGCGTTTGCCAACAACATATTTATCTGGGCGTGTCGAGAAACGAGTAAACAAATGGATGCATTTTTACGGCTATTTTTCGATTTTGAAAGAATGCGCGGCAAATTCTTGGAATATCAAGACGTAAATGCTGCCTCCGTTTTATTATCTTTATCATGTTTGCTGTCCCGAGGTTGGTGTAAAATATGACATTTTTACGGGCCGCAAATTCATTGGTGAACGACCTTTCGGAGCGGCTGGTTTTCAGGGCATTAACATAACGCGCAATTAGAGAAACTCTCTTGATCTTCCTCCGCCTCGCGAAAAAAAAAATCCGGAATGATTGTACTTATGTATACGTTCAACTTGTTATCTCTTTCAAAGTCCGATCTTGATATTAAGGTACAATTACCGTCATCATGGTAATTCAGTGCTGTGAGTAATACGCCGGCTTATCGTTGCGACGCGCGGATGACCTTGAGAATGCGAGCTGTCTTTGCGTCTTGGCGAGATAGCTTTCCACAGCAAATTTAGAGCACACTCGTGAGATTATCGAGTGTGTGAACGGCCGCGATTTTGCTTGTTCTCGACCTTTGTATCCGTCAGTCATTGGCCGCGTGGATGTTGCGCTAGAAGCACTTTTGCGCCGGATGTTATTACGTAATAAATAGTTAACTTGGCCACAATTGCAGTTGATTCGTCGATCTCGTACGTGTTTTATTACGCGTAATCGCGAAATTGCAGCTGTACCTGGTAGTCCGCGGGAAAAAAGTGACGAATTAAAACGCGGCTAACAATCACCTCATAAAATACACGTTGTTTCGTACTTTTGTAATTTATTTGAACTGGAAAAAACTACAATGATGACGACTGAACTTCTTGCGTCCATTTTCATTAACGTGGTTATAATATCAGATATTTTTTTTCGGTTTTATTGATATACCTTATCATATTATCATCAGATATTATTATTATATTTTATTAACTCGCCAATGATATTTACGTATTTATGAAAGGCCAATCTTTTTATTACGTCGAAAAAAGTAATCAACTTGAAAAGTAATTAAGCGAGTGCAATGAATTTATTTCTTCCACGTATTGACACGCACAAACATTGTTGGAATTTGATCGGTTTTATCGGTTTGACAAATTGGCAATTGATGTTGTATTTTTCTGTTAAACTTTCACAATGACGCACTTTATCGAAGTAAAAACTCAAGTTATTTTGTTCTTTGGATCGGGCTCGTCATGTTTTGTACAGGTCATGCAATAAAGTGCTTGATTGCAAATGAACGTAATTTTGTGAAATTATGTGCGCATTAATTATCGCAATTTACCTGCACAGCATTTAATTTTTTTTCAGATTAGTAAGATTATTTAGCAATCTCGATTATTTCTATCCGCGGAGATTTGCGACAATTATTTTAATTTACGTACTCGCAATTATTTGTTTAGCGTATAAAACAACAGTGTTTAACGCGACTCATCTGAAATTCAAATGTGATATCAAGTCAAGCATGGTTATTATATATCACGCCTTTCGCTTTTTTAATTTATTCATTACATCAATACTGATTAATTAATAGGTAAATTAATTTTATATTCTGAATTTATAATCGATCCTCGTTTCTCTCTCGTATTTTACTTATCCCACTTATAATAGATCATAAAAGTTAAATTTTAAATTGAATCTTATATATATATATATATATATATATATATATAAAATCGTGTAGAGAATTAGGAATAATGAATAAAGATTTTATCAATTACGATCATCTCTCTCTCTCTCGACACGTTGAAAATATAATTTAAGAAATAAGAAATATAATTTAAGAACGTTAATCTATAGAAATAGCTCGTATGTATATAACATTAAAACGACAAGGCCAATAAAGGAGCAAAATTTTTCTGGATGTTATTTTTAATAAATATATTTTCTTAGTTAATAGATAAAATAACGGAACGACGTTTCGACCTTACTGGGTCCTCCTCAGCCGTTCATCTTACATTAAAACATTATATATATATAAATAAATAGTTCAATATTTATATAAAAGACCGGTGAACATTTGTAGCGCAGTTTCAAAAAATTGACAATAAATTATGTTCGTAACTGTCGGCATATTGCGGAATAATAATTATATGTATAATTATGCCGACAGTTATAAACATAATTTATTGTCAATTTTTTGAAACTGCGCTACAAATGTTTACCGGTCTTTTATGTAAATATTAAACTATTTTTAATGTTTTAATGTATGTTGAACGGCTGAGGAGGACCCAGTAAGGCCGAAACGTTGTTCCGTTATTTTATCTATTAACTAAGAAAATATATTTATTAAAAATAACATCCAGAAAAATTTTGCTCGTTTATTGGCCTTGTCGTTTTAATGATAATTTAAGAAACTAAGAAACTAGAAATAAAATGTTAATTAGAGTCAAATATGTCGTAAAAATGATTTACAGCACATTTATTTATTGTTACAATCTTATTTTCTTGAAACAAACTAATGGACGAAAAATATTTTTGAGAGAAGCGTTTGATTAAAATGCTTCGCAAAAATATTCAGCATGGCTCCTAAAAACCGCTTACACGATCCAGAAGAAAATAAATCTTAAGATGGTATCTTTCCTGTCTTTCCTTCGAAAATTAACCGCTCATTTTTATTTATGGTGGGTTTATTCCTTAGGTCCATGCAAGCAGATTAGATTAATTCTCGCTATGTGAGATCAATTTGCAAACAGAGCAGAGAAACCGTTTTCTCTCTCGCGCACTAAACGATTCGTAGCTGTTGATGTCGGAGACCCAATAACTCTGCTCCTCTCGGTCGGATCGTGGAGTAACGAAGTCCAAAAAGATTCCGATACGACCAATGCCGTATAAAACGCGCAAACAATTCGGTATCTCTTCTTCTTATTCTTTGTTGAAGACGCAGCGGATTTCCCTCGCACGCGCCTCTCGCAACGCAGCTCAGTCCGATTAAACAAGTCAACTTTTTGCGCGATTATCCTTCGACTTTGCATTTATCCGGTTTTTCCTCATTATACACACTCATTAGAGCGTGCAAGTAATTAGTAATCCCTCATTTGCGAACATCAATGTAAGGTCTTTATGGAATATTGTAATGTCGGATCGTGTATATCATACTACATTGTTATTTACGTATTATAATTTATACTTTATTATATTATAATATATTATAATTACATAATATTAATATATTATAATAACATATAATTAATATATTATAATTTATAATTAGATACAAAATTTTATAAAAAAAGATGATGAAATCGACGGGAATATATCTACGAGCACGATTTTTCCCCCGAAAGAGAGATTATAAAGAGCTTAATAACACAAACGCGATGTCGTGTTTCTAATATAGATGGGTCAATAGTTAACGAGATAACAAAATTGTCTGGCAGTCGAGATTATGTCGCAGCAATATGTATATTTCGCGCAACCTGTTTTCTGATGACTTTGCGAATTAATTTCAAGCTGTGCGACGGTCGCATGTTTTCTTTTACTGCACCAAGTTGTCGCCACATCCGGCTACGTCGTTTATAATATTTTTTAGCGTCCTGTGCTTTCTTATATGCGCGTGTTGTTGATTTTTAGTCGTGAATATCGTCTGCGCGATATTTTATCAGTCAATTAACACACGTTTGCCATATAATTGGATTTCTAATTGTAATTTATTCTGACAGGCATCTAATTTATCGTTTCAGATTGAGCTGATAAGGCATGCGAGAGCGGGAGTCATCGTGAACGAACGCGAATTTCGGCCGTAGTGGCAAACGAGAGAATTGGAAGAAGAAAGTGCAAGTGAACGGACGTGCGCGCTCAAACGCGACCGAATGATACCCGAGACATTGTGACATTTCTTCTTCTTCATTTTTCTTGTGTGTGCACGCGAGGCGAGCTTGCCTTCCGAATCACCGTCATATCTCTCATACTCGCGATGGCCACTCCGACGCATTGTTCGCCATCGCGGTCGTCTCTGAGTTGCTGCCAGTTCGACCATAGTAGCCAGGACGACATGCGAGACCCGACGATCATAGCCAACAACAATTATTTCCTGCAACGGGAGAAACACTCCTTCCCGAAGAGGCCCGAACTTGACCTGTCGTTTCGCGACATACGCTACCGCGTGAAGGAATGGAGCATACGCAAATTTTCAATTGGTAAGTGCGTCAATAAGCAAAAAAAAAAAAAACAAAAGTATTAATAACAATAAGAGTGCGTATACAATACCGAAGTCGCGTATGCTACTCGTGACTCTAGTGGTGTTAGTTAAACTTTGTAAAGAATTTTATTGCGACGTGCACTTCACACGTGCACGGAAAAAACGATAAGGTTGCCACAACCACAATAATAGTAAGATTTGGTACAGCCACGTTCTGTGGTTGTCACATTCACATTGTTTTGTGTAGTGCATCTATATATGTTTGTCTCAACATTCACTATGTTTGCTGTACCAAATGCATATAGTTGCCTTCACATCAATGTGAATGTGACAACCACAGGACGTGGCTGTACCAAATCTTACTATTATTGTGGTTGTGGCAACCTTATCGTTTTTTCCGTGCACGTGTGAAGTGCAGGTCGCAATAAAATTCTTTACAAAGTTTAACTAACACCACTAGAGTGACGAGTAGCATACGCGACTTCGGTATTGTATACGGTATTGTAATATTACTATTATTGTGGTTGTGGCAACCTTATCGTTCTTTCGGTGTGGCGATATTTCTTGTTGAAAATTGAGATAATCTTTGCTCAATAAAAGGAAAAAAGAAACGGAGATGCGTAGATGATTTGCGAGCCGCGATCGATCGAGGAAGCAAAATCTCGTTCATCAAATAATTTTTATGGGGCTCGAACAGAGTCCAGACTCGAGACACGCTTCTGCTCGAGATGTTTAATGTCTTGTCTTGTTCATTAAACTTGTGCCAATTAGCGGATATCTGGTGTATTAATATAATAATAACTGTGCGGCAGTTCCGGGTATACAACTTTCTTTAAACGATATGGAATAATATAGCAGCACAATATTATTTTTTAGCTTCTAACATCCTTTTCTATGACATACTTTTTTGGTATTATCATTTGATCCTTGGGTTATCAACGCGCCATAAACTTACAGATTACACATATTTCTTATAGCCTTGTATTTTAGGTCAACATATCGGGGGGGGGGGGATATTTAATTCTTTTGCATTTTCTGTTCGTTATAAAAATATTTCATTGGTACAATTTGCGATTTCGTATTTTTAAAAGAATTTTGCTACAAGAATGCATCAAAATATTCTCACGTTTCCCAAAATATATCCCAGATTTATGCATTTACAAACATAAATGCATTAGGATCATTATAGTATGTAAGGTACTAAATATTTTACAGAATCCGATAATAAGTGAAATTTGATGAACGAGACAATTTGTCATAATGGAATTCTTTTAGATTCATAAATGACAGTCGTACGTAAGTGAAAGCAGATTATAATTACATAGTGCTCGCGAATTACTCAACGATGACGAGAGGCTTCGTTTAGCCTTGAAAAAGTCGTAAAAATTACGGTGGAAGTGAGAATGCGAGTATTATTAAAGATTTCAATTTATTTAAAACGTTACCAAGGTATATATATGTCGTTACGCAGAGACGTATTGATCGTACGGAATAATTTGACGATTGCTTTAATTGCTTTAACAACCGTATATTGCGGGATTAGTGACGTACTTGAAGAGAAAGTATTTGTATCGCGTGGCTGTACGATAAACGAAAGAAAGTTTTAAATGGAGAAAGTATCGCGGCACGTTTTGAAAATACAACATACAAAAGTTCACGCGGCGTGGAACCCTGATTAATAGTAATTACCTCGGCAATTTTGGAGATATCAGGATATGATGTCAATAGGATGTAATTAATAAAAAAATATAACGTTGAAAGCAAAACGATTTAATGCATCATTTGTAGCAGCTAGAAAGCGGAACATTTATCTTTTATTAATTTTTTATTCAATAAACATGTTGTGAGAGAGAGAGGGGGGAGCAATGTATCATTGCACATTCAAAACTAGATCAACAATATTTGTCGTACTGTGAAAGAAAAATGTGACTGCGAATATTAGAATTGTGACGTGACTCAACATGTCACTCATCTGTTCACTTTCACCGTTGTTGTGTGTTGTGTGTCACACTGCTGATAGACTCATCTAATTGAAATATATCGCTCCGGCGACGGCGACGGGGCGGCGATCGTATCTCATTTAAGCCTATTTCTACGTCTTTATAATGTTATCGTTTCCGGTAGTCTGCGTGACAATCTGTTCACGACAAGCACATTAATAACACAATTTAAATGTGAGGTTTCTTTTTAAATATATACTTTTGTCGTTTGTTTTTATGAGAATCCGTCTAGGTATATGTAATTAATTATACGCGTCTAGTAAAGTATCACCTGTTCGCCGTAATACTATACCGCTAATGATAGCATTCATCTTGATGGATGAAACTATCGCTACATAATTCTCTTTTTACATAATGGGATGTAAAGCGTGACAGCGCTTCGCGGGATTGCGTATCCTATTATTTATGGCGCGCGCGCCTTTATTAAGTTTACGCAAATGTCCTTTCGAAATTCCGTCGATGAAATCAATTGTTTGGGATTTGTAAAAGTAATGCAAAGCGCGCGGAGTTCGTTGCTCCAGCAAACGTTCGCTGAACGTATGCACATTTTAAAATAAGCGAAAGGGGAGTAAAAATACATTTCTAATGCATGCACCGAAAAAACGATAAGGTTGCCACAACCACAATAATAGTAATATTTGGTACAGCCACGTCCTGTGGTTGTCACATTCACATTGTTTTGTGCATCTATATATGTTTGTCTCAACATTCACTATGTTTGCTGTACCAAATACATATAGTTGCCTTCACATCAATGTGGTTGTCACAACCACAGGACGTGGCTGTACCAAATATTACTATTATTGTGGTTGTGGCAATCTTATCGTTTTTTCTGTGTGCGCTTATTGTATACGATTACTGTCGGTGAATGGACAGTTTTTTTTACGAAAAATATAAAACATGCGTAATACGCAATAGTAAACAACACAGATAAGATTGCATAAAAATGCGATACAATGTGTGCTTGCGCGAGAGCGTCGAGTTGTGAATAAAATGAAGCAAGATGCATCGACATATATTTGTAAATTATTTCGCTATTTTTATTCAAGCGTCGTTACACAACAGTTGTTCTTAAAAGATGCGTGTTAAGTGATAAATCATTTTTTTCTTGACGCCGAAAAGAGGACACGACGCGAACACCGCGGCTCGATTCGAGTAATGATCAACGCCTTATTTTTTCGTGCGTGTCCATTGCACGTGCTATTACCTCGAGTATAAAACTCAAGAGTGTGTCGATAGCACATCCGCTGTAAGAATTTGTTGTATTATTCATGTCCCGAGAAAGGAAGTTGTGCGTCACAGACGGTGCCACGTAGAAACAATACGTGCCTTTATTTAAATCGCAGGGTCGATTCTACGAAAGATCGCTTCGTATTATTTCGTATAATTATTTCGTATAACATTGCAAAAGATATAAATAAAATAGTAGAAAATATTCTACTATTCGAGTAAATAACATTTAAAATAAGATTTATGTATGTATATGTCGACATATTTGTATTGTATACTGAGAAAAAAAAGTCGAAATATTCAGAAACAAATGTTACTTGTGACATTTTCTTCAATATCTATTGGTTATATTAGGTCGGTGCATAAGTTCTTGCCGATGCGGATAGATAGCTGTCCGCATGCATTAGTATAATTTTATGAGCAGAAATGTTTTTGGTTTTTATATGTTGGCTTCTCTACATTGATATTTATGCACGACAAGCCATAGATGCAAATATAACTTTTCATTTAGTACGTTAAAAATGGAGCCAGATACAGAGCATATTCGCCACTGCCTTTTGTTTTGTTTTCATCAAAAGAAAAGTGCTACTGATACACACAATAGTTATTTGTGAGACATATGGTGAAAATTCTATAGCCGTTAGAATGTGTGCAAAGCCTGTCTGGTGAGCGCTTCTTGAATACAGCTGTTGTTCGAAAATGGGTCGATGAATGGATCGTCTCAAAAGATAACTCCTTTCGACGTGGGATTCGCATGTTGCCGGAAAGATGGGAAAAAGACGTAGAAAACGATGGAAAATACTTTCATTGATTTATGTTGTATCGAATGTTTCATTTCAATAAAGAAAAATTGCAAAAAATCGGCAAGAACTTATGCACCGACCTAATAAAAAAATTTAGCTATGATGACGGAATATACATTTCTGTGAAATAATATCTAATTTTTCTCATTAGATGGTTCATTTGCTAGAAATAAAATTTCATTTCGTCGTATTTAAATAAACCCTATTTCTGTGAGAGAGAAATAGGCCTTATATTTCACAAATAAATTTTTAAGTACTTTTTTCTCAGTGTATGGATTGTGTCTCCTCGATTTCTCGTTAAAACGGTGACTTTCAATCACTCCCACGCGAGAGAGAATTATTGACGTGTGTATAATTTATACCGTGTGTTCGTTTATATAATTGGAGTGGACAGGTGTGCGAGCGAGGTGCGTAAACTCGGACGAATGCGAATAGAGATCTGATCCTCTAGAAGCGCGCGAAGATGAGTTCCGCGGGGATGCAAGAGAAAGCCTCCAGCTGAGTTATTGGTGCCGTGACATTCACATGATTTGCAAGCGAATAACTCAAGATACGAAGCGAATGCTCCGGAATGAGAGTGGAGGATTAGTCATGCGAAATGTAGGATACGCGTCTCTGTGCTTATCTCGGTGAGATGTTTTCTATAATAGTAAGAGCGTGTCTCAATGTGGCTGGAGGAAGGTCGAATCCGGTAATTTTCTATTTCCTTTCAAGCACGCGGAATACGTTGTCGCGTTCCCGTCTCGCTCGTATAACGAAAGAACAGGTGAAGCGATCGCATTCGTTATCTCCCATAAAGGAACTCGCAGTTTCGAAAGTAACCTCCAGAGAGATATTTCGTCGAATTCGATTCTTTCTTCTTTAGCGAGAGGGTCCTCCTCATGTACTTCGCTTCCACGTTCCTTCGACCTGAACACGTGTTCATAGCTTCGCGTCATAGTTGCGCACAATAATTGTTATCTCGTATTTATAGAATGTCTCCAGCGATCGAGCATTGTGTACGGCGTGTTACGTAAAACGTGATTAAGGAGAAATATAACTCAATATCGCCCATTTTTCTTTCTCTCTGTTTCTTTATCTCATTGTCAGTGATAGTTTGTAGCATGAAGAAAACGATATTAGGCCATTGCTGTAGCCTTCGTACGCGCTCATCACCCCTATGCATTTTATGTCGCGCAATGACTCTGTTGTGTCCGTCTGTTGACTGATACGCGATTAGTTTTCAATGAGTTCCTTCTGTTATCAATTTACCGTGAAAGCAGTTCAAGGTTTGTTTGGACGAACATATGCAAGGTTGGAAATAATCAAATCGTTCTAGAAACGCTTCGCCTATGCGACTTTTTTGTGGTATCTTCAAAAGTGAAGAGATAAGTACGAATAGAGATCTGATTCTTGACAATTGAAGTTCCTCCAATGTTTATTTCTATCAATGTTGATTAACTTTAATCTTTGTTTATATAACTTACTCTTTATCTTCTTTTAGTTCTAACAATTAGAAAAAGATGAAGAGTAAGTTAAATTGAGATTAAGTTAATCTACATTAATGAAAATGGACACAAGTTGACTGTTGTTCATCTTCTGTCCTGAAGAAAGATTAAGATTGAGAACAAAGCAAAATTTCTTTGTGCTTCCACCTTATTTATATTATCGTGTATAAATAAACGAGCATCGCGTAACTTCATTAAATATTTAATCTCTTAGTACACTTAGAAAAGTATTTTTTTCATACATCTTTATAAAAGTCTTAGTGTAAAAACTTTGAAGGTGAATATTGTTTGTACATATATTAACATTTGTAACGCGATAGCGCTCAAGGTGTTACAGATAATCATTTTGCATATCTATTATCTAGAAACAACTGCATTATTTATCATTTATGCAAATTTATCTTAATGCAACAAATCAATAAATTTACAAAGTTGATTTTCTTCGGAGAAGGTCATCTATATATAGAGGTTTGTTCGCGTCGCCATGCCCCAACATGCTCCTACTCACTCCAATGCACTCTAATAGGTTGGCGTCACCGGAATGACCGGAATCAACGTATTGGAGTGCATTGGAGTGAATAGGAGCATGTTGGGGCAGGTGACGCGAACAAACCTTAGATCTTACTTTACCATACTTTTTGTATTATTACTCTATTACATATTGTACTATTTTATCTATCATTATATATCTACCATATCTATCATTTTATACTATTGCATACTTTTTGCACTTATGCAGGGATAAAATTACATTTATAACTTATTGCGAGGCTAATGTAATATTTTAGATTTTATTTCTTTGTACACAGTATTTTCTTTACTATAGCTTAGTCCTCATATGTCTCATACTTTCGCGCAAATAAAACGTTATACGATCTAGAGTCAATGACTCCAAAAGTAGCCTTGAAGCAGCTGCATTTGCATAAAATGACAAACTCTAATCCATTATATAAATCTTGCGGTTAACACGATCAAGAGTCATTAAACATTACAATATTCCGTAACACGTGTTCATGTCGTTTTTTACTTGTTCCCACACGCTCGCGCGGAATGAGCTATAAAGTTAAGGAATATCGCCCCAGGAACGCGTGCGAGACAAGTTAGCGGTGAGTCATCGCGTATTAAATGATGCAATCGCGTAATTGCGAACTCGTGCGTCTTGTTGCAGACGAGAAGGAAATTCTGCACGGTATTAGCGGCGAATTTAAGTCCGGCGAATTGGTGGCTATAATGGGGCCGTCCGGAGCCGGGAAATCGACGTTGCTGAATGCTCTTGCCGGTTTCACGTAAGTACCAAAAATTCAGGAATTGTATTCCATGAATACATGCATTAAAATTAACGCGTCCGCAAACTTTGGAAGTTTATTTCTTTTTTGTGCACGCGCGAGTACCATCTTATTGTGCATTCCTTAGCATGCTCTCCGAATGATTCAATGATCTTATTATTCCGCGTTTTTTATTTTTATTTACACGGGATCTTAATACGAGCAGTTCAAGGGTTACTCGTCACGGTACGCGGGCGTACGCGATATAGAATCCTGACCTTTGACAAGATAACACAATGAACCGCATTTGTACTCTTGTAATGGAATTCGATAGGGGAATTCCATGATGAAAACAGAACTTCAGACAGTACTGTATCTAATAATTCGCTATTTTTCTGTTATCACGATCAATCGCTAGAACGAGCGAGCATTAAAACGCGGACATGTTAGAAAACACGTAACGTCAATTACATGTCATTTTCAATGTTAATTAAAATAAATAATGCGAAAAACTTGATTCGATCTGTGTGTGTGTGTGATCTAGTCTAGTTTATTATTCGACTACACGTGGAAACGGCGTTTTTGTAAAAATTAGTTTCTTTGCGCATGTGTTACACCTCGATCGCAAATAATCGTCTACGTGCAAAGCAGCTTGATGAAGAGTAGAATATTATCGTGGAATACTAAGTTTTTGTTAAGCTACTTAATAGGCATGCTCACGTAGAAAACGTTCAAGCGTGCATCAAGTAATCGCTATTTTTTTCTTGTAATTCCGATATGCACTTGATGGGAGCATCGTTTTCAAATTAACTTACACGGAAATTTTTCTCGCAAAAAACATATTCTTGCCGCTTTTCAACAGACGAATGAAATAAAATCTCACGAAAATCAACACGTTACATGCGCGAATCAATACACTTAAAAATTAATCATGCGCACCTCGTTAATTAGTAATATTTCTGTGATCATTCACAAAACGCGTCTAATCTTCTTTGCGGATCTTTCCTCAAGTTTTTAAATTTGATTTGTTTCTCACAGTTTGCTCGAAACTATTTCTTTTTACATATTAATATAATTAATGTGTAATATTAACTATTGCGTTAATTATTAATACATTAATTAAGTGGAGATTCTTTACGTTATAATTGATGTGGCATGTCGGATTATTATGGATAATATTTACTTGCAGGATTTTAAAACTTTCCGTGCGAATGTTCGATAAACATTTTTTATGCTGCACTTTAATGATGCGTTATTTTATATTGTGCAATTATTATGATAAGTAATTCCGATAATATATAATTCAAGTATTCTTAAAAAATACGAATATTATATCAATATTATATCAATATTATTTGGTTAATAAGCGAAGCTAATTTTAATACTGTTTTGCAAATTAGACCTTGATATTTCTGCAATTATAGATCGCAGAAAACATTGAAAAATGAGCTTTAATCGGACGATTAGATTACATAATCATCTGTCAGATTTGATTATTGATAGTAATTCGTATTTCACTTCCTACTTATTATATCGTAAAGTATGTGTATGTAATAACATATACGGAAGAGAATCGTTTATATGTAAATATATAGAAAATGATTGAGTTGTTTTTACCTAAAGTATTACTTCCGTAGATCTAGAGACATATTTTAGATCAATAATATTAATGATAACCTTAAGACATATATATTTTACATGTATGTGTGCATTAGAGTTCTTTTTCCTTTTTTCCCCACAAATATCGTTTATTACATAAAATATATATTATTTACATGCATGTATTTACAATATGATGTCGCAAGTTGAAAATTCATTATCGATCTTGGTATTCTATGTAAGAAGATATTAAGATAAAAGCATTAAGAAGTGATGAGATCTTTCACGTTTTCTATTTCAAAATACATATATTATAAGAAGATTCGTAAAGTGTTCGCTCCTTTGCGATGACTTTACCTTAATGCAAGAAAAAACATGTTATTCTGTTAAAAAATAGCTTCAAATCTTAAGCGATTTATTTATTTACACAGACATATTGTCCATAAGGTATCTCTCTCAAAACTAAACGATTTTTATGAACAACAAGCTGTTTCTGTGTAATTCTATTTATTCTCGAGATATTTGTGCATTTACATTAAAAGAAACATCAACTATGAAGAAATATCTGCCGCGAGGTTCGAGTTAACATTGATTTATATTTCGAGTTAACATTACGTATAACTAACGCTTCGAGTTAAACATTAATTCAACTACATTAATCTAAGCGCGCATGAAAATTGAATATCTTTAGTTGCGTTGGATGGAAAAAATAGATCGTTTTTCTGATAATAATTGCTGCCTGATTGCCATGTCTTAATAGATTAAAAAGATTGATTAAAAATGAATTATTCCGCAGCGCGCTCATGCGTCTAATTAATAATTATTTATTCTGTATCTATTCTATTTTCATATCACATTTGACGGATACATATCACATATTATTCATATTACAGTCTCAGCTGGAATTCACTCTCCGCTTCCGCTTGAAATTGCTGCATGATGTTATATGATATCAATTATATCTCAATGCAATTTAGCTACTGTAAAATTACGTAAATAGTCAACAATATTACGAGGCTTCAATGCCAGATCGTACTTTCGAAAATGAATCAGCCGCGTCGAATACATTTATGGATATTTACGTCCTTCCGTACAACGTTATCTCACGTGTATTTTTAAACATTTTCCGCTGCAAGATAGCGGGTGTTTAACAATGTTTCTCTTTAACAATATAATTGTTCGCGTACGAATATAACGATGGCAATGCGTAGGGTAACGGGTGTGAGCGGAGAAGTTCTGGTCAACGGCAAAGTTCGAGTACCGCAGAGCGAACGATGGAAAAGGACCTCGTGTTACATACAGCAGGACTCTATCCTCAGACCGTACATCACTGTAGGAGAAGCCATGACTTTAGCCGCTCATTTGAAGCTCGGTTACACAATCAGCTCCGCTTACAAACACTCTCAGGTTGGTGGATCCATAGTCCACTTTAACTGTCACGTCGTGAATTTTTCCTCGCGGCCTGACCTCTCTTTAAAAGATAGGAAGGATTTCGTATCTTCAGTTTCGCGCGAAAGAGAGTGTGAGAAAGATTCGACTTCTCCTTTTCTCTTCATTTTCCTCACAACACATTCGATTTGTGGATTACGTTCCCCGTTATCTCTGAGACGTTCCCTGCCGCACCTTCTAATGCTATTTTCCGCTTGATACATATATGCGCAGGTTTTGGAGCTGTTGGAGATACTAGGACTGAGCCATTGCTATGACACGTTATGCGGAAAATTGTCGGGAGGGCAGAAGAAGCGGCTCGATATCGCCTTGGAACTTTTAACTAATCCTTCAGTATTATTCCTTGATGAACCAACGACTGGTGAGTGACACGTGAATACATCGTGCGATTGGCATGATTATATAATAAAAAATTCAATGTTTAAAAAACAATTAAAATACGAAATCTAGTTAATTCTTGAGCGATTTCGCGAAAATCGTCGTGATTTATAAAAGACTGAGTAGGTAAAAATAAAATTAAGAAGCAACGAAGAACTCTATAAAAGCTTGGTACAGAATATCATCAGAAGAAAAATTAAACAGACGTCGATGGTACTTAAAGAGTATTTAAGCAGTCCGAAGATAAAAAATGTACTGTAACTTTGATAAATAGATGATTCTGTTAAATAATCAGGGTTGGGAAGTAACTCGTTACTTGTAACGAAGTTACAGTTACAGTTACTTTTTTTCGGTAACTCTAACTTAACTTTGTTCCTTTTTCTTTATCTGTAACTGTAACTTAACTCAGTTACATATTTTTGGTAACTAGTAACTAATTTAATAGTTACATTAATAGTTACTTTATATATATTTCAAACTTTTGGCAATTGCATTGGG